>PVKV010004421.1:0-56861 GCA_004027835.1 Alouatta palliata
CTGTGCGGTTCTGAGTTAGTTTCTGAATTCTGAGTTCTAACTTGATTGCACTGTGGTCTGAGAGACTGTTTGTTATGATTTCCGTTCTTTTGCATTTGCTGAGGAGTGATTTACTTCCAATTATGTGGTCAATTTTAGAGTAGGTGTGATGTGGTGCTGAGAAGAATGTATATTCTGTGGATTTGGGGTGGAGAGTTTTATAAATGTCTATTAGGTTTGCTTGATCCAGGTCTGAGTTCAAGTCCTGGATATCCTTTTTAATTTTCTGTCTCGTTGATCTGTCTAATAGTGACAATGGGGTGTTCAAGTCTCCCACTATTATTGTGTGGGTGTCTAAGTCTCTTTGTAAGTCATTAAGAACTTGCCTTTTGTATCTGGGTGCTCCTGTATTGGGTGCGTATATATTTAGGATCGTTAGCTCTTCTTGTTGCGTTGATCCTTTTACCAGTATGTAATGTCTTTCTTTGTCTCTTTTGATCTTTGTTGGTTTAAAGTATATTTTATCAGAGATGAGAATTGCAACTCCTGCTTTTGTTTACTCTCCATTTGCTTGGTAAATCTTCCTCTATCTTTTTATTTTGAGCCTTTGTGTATCCTTGCATGTGAGATGGTTTTCCTGGATACAGCACACCGATGGGTTTTGGCTTTTTATCCAATTTGCCAGTCTGTGTCTTTTGATTGAGTCATTTAGCCCATTTACATTTAGGGTTAATATTGTTATGTGTGAATTTGATCCTGCCGTTTTGAGGCTAGCTGGCTGTTTTTCCCATTAGTTGATGCAGTTTCTTCGTTGTGTTGATGCTCTTTACCATTTGGTACGTTTTTGGAGTGGCTGGTACTAGTTGTTCCTTTCTATGTTTAGTGCCTCTTTCAGGAGCTCTTGTAAAGCAGGCCTGGTGGTGATGAAATCTCTGAGTACTTGCTTGTTTGCAAAGGATTTTATTTTTCCTTCACTTATGAAGCTTAGTTTGGCTGGATATGAAATTCTGGGTTGAAAGTTCTTTCTTTTAAGGATGTTGAATATTGGCCCCTACTCCCTTCTGGCTTGTAGAGTTTCTGCTGAGAGATCTGCTGTGAGTCTGATGGGCTTCCCTTTGTGAGTAACTGGACCTTTCTCTCTGGCTGCCCTCAGCATTTTCTCCTTCATTTCAACCCTGGTGAATCTGACGATTATGTGCCTTGGGGTTGCTCTTCTTGAGGAATATCTTTGTGGTGTTCTCTGTATTTCCTGGACTTGAATATTGGCCTGCCTTGCTGGGTTGGGGAAGTTTTCCTGTATAATATCCTGAAGAGTATTTTCCAGCTTGGATTCATTCTCTCCGTCACATTCAAGTACACCTATCAAATGTAGATTAGGTCTTTTCACATAGTTCCATATTTCTTGGAGACTTTGTTCATTCCTTTTTACCCTTTTTTCTCTAATCTTGCCTTCTCATTTTATTTCATTGAGTTGATCTTCAACCTCTGATATCCTTTCTTCTGCTTGGTCGATTCGGCTGTTGAAACTTGTGTATGTTTCGTGAAGTTCTCATGTTGTGTTTTTCAGCTCTATCAATTCAGTTATATTCCTTTCTAAGTTGTTTATTCTCGTTAGCATTTTGTCAAATATTTTTTCAGTGTTCTTAGTTTCTTTGCATTGGGTTAGAACGTGTTCTTTTAGCTCACAGAAGTTTCTTATTACCCACCTTCTCAAGCCTGATTCTGTCAATTCATCACAGTCATTCTCCATCCAGCCTTGTTCCCTTGCTGGTGAGGAGTTGTGATCCCTTGTAGGAGGAGAGGCGTTCTGGTTTCGGGTGTTTTCATCCTTTTTGCACTGGCTTCTTCCCATCTTTGTGGATTTATCCATCTGTCATCTTTGTAGTTGTTGACTTTCAGATGGGGTGTCTGAGCGGACGTCCCATTTGTTGATGATGAAGTTATTTCTTTCTGTTTCTTAGTTTTCCTTCTAACAGTCTGGCCTCTGCTATAGGACTGCTGAGGTCCACTCCAGGCCCTGCTTGCCTGGGGATCACCTGCAGTGGCTACAGAACAGTAAGGGTTGCTGCCAGTTTCTTCGTCTGCTATCTTTGTCCCAGAAGGATACCTGCCAGATGTCAGTCTGAGGTCTCCTTTATGAGGTGACTCTTTGTATATACAGGGGTCAGGGATTGTTTGAGGAGACAGTCTGTCCTTTATAAGAGCTCAGGTGCCGAGCTGTGAACTCTGTTTTTCATTCAGAGCTTGTGGGCAGGTACATTTAAGTCTGCTGCAGCAGAACTCATAAACCCCCTTTTTTCCCAGGCGCTCTGTCCCGGGGAGTTAGGGCTTTATTTATGAATTTCCGTTGTGCTGCTGCCTTTTTTTCAGAGCTGCCCCACCCAACGAGGAGGTAGCCTAGTCACTGTCTGCCTGCGGAGGCTTTGCTGAGCTGCTGTGGGCTCCGCTCAGCTGCCATGTGAACTTCCCTGCAGTCCTGTTTATACGAGTGTAGTTAGAACTGCCTTGGCAGTGGCGGTCCACGTCTATAATCGCGGACTCTCTTTGTAATGGCGGGCTGCCTCGGCAATGGCAAACTACCTCCATAGTGGTGGATTGCCTTGGTAATGGCGGACGCCCTTCCCCCATAGAGCTGGACTGTCCCCGGGTTCAGCTGTGCTTGCTGTGAAACTCTCAATCCAGAGCATTTTGGATTGCTGTTTTTTTGTGGGGGTGGGACCAGCTGAGCCTGATCACCTGGCTCCCTGCCTCAGAGTCTTTTTTTAAGTTGAGTTGTCAACTGTCTCCCAGGTGTTCCAGTTGCCTGTTGAGAAGGCGCCGGGATCTGTGTGATTTCCCGTGCAGCGACCCACTGTGCCGGCTGAAACAGTGGCACTGTGATTTGTGGTGCTTTTTGGTCTGGGAATCTCCTGGCCTGGCTCCCTGTTTCAGTCCCCTTTTTAATCAGATTAATGGGCGACTGTCCCTTCCTGGAGCTCCAATTGCCAGCTAAAATGGCGTCCAGACCCGTGTATTTTGTATGGAGAACTGCCGTGCCAGGGTGCTGGCAAAACAGCTGCCGGTGACCCATGGGGCTCCTCTGCCTGGGAATATCCTGGTCTGTGGGCAATAAAA
Source organism: Alouatta palliata (assembly GCA_004027835.1). Taxonomy (NCBI): domain Eukaryota; kingdom Metazoa; phylum Chordata; class Mammalia; order Primates; family Atelidae; genus Alouatta; species Alouatta palliata. Next base: position 3,094 of record PVKV010004421.1, read on the forward strand.
ATCCATCTGGAAATGCGGTGTCCACTCACCCTCCGTGCTTTCACTGGGAGCTACAATCCTCAGCTGCTCCTAATCGGCCATCTTGGATCCCTCAGTCAATTTTTTGTATTTTTAATAGAGATGGGGTTTTGCCATGTTGCCCAGGCTGGTCTTGAACTTATGACCTTGGGTCATCTGCCCACCCCGACCTTCCAAAATGGTAGGATTACAGGCGTGAGCCACTGCACCCAGCCTAGAGTGCTAATTTTAGAATACGTTATTTTTATAACTCATTATTAATCATAACAATAATCCCTAACAGCTATTAAATGTGCCCTACATATTGAATAGTGAACTCAACATTTTCTACATATTAATAACCTTCATAACAGGTGTTTGAGGCAGGCAATATTATTACTTTCATTGTAAACATGTGTAGCCTGAATCACAGGAAGATTAAGAAACTCCCCAATATCACAATTTAAAAATGAACCTGGGATTTGTTTTAATCATGTGTGGTAAGACATGCAGGCATGGAAATGACTGTCATGGAGGAAGACATTTTTACTCCCAGTTCTGTAGACACAGGAGGCACAGCAGGCCATGCAGGGCCACCTCAGGGAAGCACCACGGTCACTCAAGGGGCAGAAGGAACAGGAGGAAAGCATGAGCAAGAGTCTTTATTGTGGGTCCACAAGAAAGAACAAGTGAGGTAGAGTACATAGGCTTAGGATTGGCTAGTTTGGATAACTTCAGCAGGCTCCAGTGTGTAGGGACTGCTCCTAGTTTACTGGTACCTGGCCCTGGTATTCTTAGGGCAGAAGAATAATGCCTTCTGGAGTGGAAAAGGCAGATAGAGGAGGCAGTTTGAGGTAAAGACTCTGGATTAGTTGGGTTGCATATGAAAGGCACACTTGCAGAGGAGTGGTCTGCTGTCTAAGAATGGGCTGGCTACCCCTGTCAGTGGGGCTCCAGATGCCAGAACATCAGAAATACAGGCTCACACCTGTAATCCCAGCACTTTGGGAGGCCGAGGCAGTAGGATCACTGGAGGTCAGGAGTTCAAGACCAGACTGATTAACATGGCAAAATCCTGCTTTACTAAAAATGCCAATATTAGCCAAGTGTGGTGGCACATCCCTGTAATCCCAGCTACTCAGCAGAATGAGGCATGAGAATCCCTTGAACCTGGGAGTGAACCTGGAAGGTGGAGGTTGCAGCCAGCCGATATCATACCATTGCACTCCAGCCTGGGCAACAGACAGAGACTCCATGTAAAAAAAAAAAAAGAGAGAGAGAGAAAAAAATTTAGTTAATATGGTCACACAGTATGAGTAGCAGAGTATGGATTTCTTAGCATTTTGATCAAGGAACCTCTGAATCCACTTGGTTGATGCCAATGGATTCTAGACAATTCTAAAATGTGACAGATTAGGCTGGAGTGGTGGCTCATGCCTGTTATCCCAGCACTTTGGGAGGCCAAGGTTGGCAGATTACTCAAGCTCAAGGAGTTTGAGACCAGTCTGAACATCATGGTGAAACCCTGTCTTTTTGAAATACAAAAGTTAGCTGATTTGGGAGGACGAGGCAGACGGATTGCCTGAGCTCAGGAGTTTGAGACCAACCTGGGCAACATAGTGAAGCCTCGTTTGTACTAAAATAGAAAAAGTTGGCCAGGCATGGTGGCCCGCGCTTGTAGTCTCAGATTCTTGGGAAGCTCAGGCATGAGAATTGCTTGAACTCGGGAGGCAGAGGTTGCAGTGAGCCGAGATTGCACCACTGCACTCCAGCCTGGGCAACAGAGTGAGACTCTGTCTCCACACACACAAAAAAACAGTGACAGACGAATTAAGATCCCTTCCAGTGTTATTTCCATATTCCTGTAAGACTGAATGAAGAGTCTCAACAAGCTTTATAATGCTGCTCTAAAGCATTACTTGCCATTTGTTGGGTCCCAGCAGTGTTCTTTGTATGTCTTCACATACTGAGGTGGGGGCAGGGGCTGTTCTGCCCCCTTTGCAGTCAACTTTGCAGACTTTGGTTGATCTGCATTGTGATCGTCATGAGCCTGGCTATGATGGACAAAAAGTTAACAGAGTCAAAGATCTTTACAGTTATGAAAACCACTATAAAATAATAGTCTTGACTTGCATTTCAGTGCAAAGCTTTAATAGGTCAGTTGTAAAAGAGCCTTATATGAATTTATTTAAGTGACTTTTAAGCAAGAATGTTTACATATTTATGCTTTTCCCAGATGTTTGCAACATGCTGTAGAAAAAATAAAAACAAATTGCTTAATTTTGTTCCCCAATTTGGGAGATATGGTGATCAGAAGGACAATAAATGAATGTCAAGCTTTGGATAATACAGACTAAAAGTACAATGTGAATTTAGATAAAGGAATTTAGATCGCTTTGAAATGAGCTTAATCCGGTTACTTAGTATCTTTGGGCGTTAGTTGCCTTATCTTTAAAATCAGAATAGTTAATTTCCAGTACTGTCATGAAGTGTGAAATAATATATGTAAAATAATTAGCAGAGTCCTGACTTGTAGTTATAAATAAACAAATATGGGCTGCAATTATTGTAAGTATTAAAGAGGCAGGTGCTAACAAGAACAGTGTAGGATAAACTCTAGATACCCATACAAAAGCTTTTCCCTACACCTTATCTCTTATTTCATACTTACCTGCCTTGCAACTTCCACTTCCCTTATGCTGGGTGAACTAGACTGTAATCTGATGTTTCCCTGTGCTGTGTCTCATATTGCTTCCTTCTCTGGAAGTGCCCCTTCTGTGATGTAGCACTCAAGCACCTCAGTCTCTCTCGAAACATACCACTGGTGACATTCCTTTCTTTGCTATTTCACTGTATTTTCCAAATATTACTAAAGGTGTGTATAGCATGAATCTATAATTTGAATATTTGTCTCCTCCTAAACTCATGCTGAAGTGCTGAAGTTTAATCCCCAGTGAGTCAGTATTGAAGGTGGGGTTGGGGGGACACTTTAAGAGGTGATTGGGTCATGAAGGCTTTTCCCTCATAATGGGTAAATTTATTAATGGAATAATACATTAATTGGTTAATGGATCAATATGGTATCATGGGAGTAGGACTGGTGGCTTTATGAGAAGAGGAAGAGAGACCTGAGTAAACATGCGAGGGTGCTCGGCTTCTTCCCCATGTGATGCTCTGCACTGCCTTGGGATTGTGCAGAGTCCCCACCAGCAAGAAGAGCCTCACCAGATGTGGCCCCTTGACCTTGGACTTCTCAGACTCCATACCTGTAAGAAATAAACTCTGTTTCTTTATACCAGTTTTAGATACTCTCTTATAAGAAATAGAAATGAACCAGGACAGAAAATTAGAATTGAGAGTAGGGTGGTGCTGGTAATGAATACCTGAAAATGTAAAGGTGGCTTTTGAACTGGGTAATAGGCAGAGGCTGGAAGAATTTGGAGAAGCAGGCTAGAAAAAGCCTATGTTCTGCCGAGGGCTTGGAATTGGCTAGTTTGAAGAATTTCAACGGGCTCCAGGGTCTCTGTGCGCTCCTAGAAGACTGGGGAAAGTTTGGAACTTCTTGGGGACTGGTTCAGTGGTCATGACCTGAATGAAATCTGGACAGTAAAGGCCATTCTAATGAGGTTTCAGATGGAAATCAGGAACAAGGTATTGAAAACTGTAGTAGCTGGCTGCGGTGGCTCATGCCTATAATCCCTGCACTTTGGGAGGCCAAGGTGGGTAGATTGCTTGAGCTCACAAGTTTGAGACCAGTCTGGGCAACATGGCAAAAGGCCATCCTTGTGTCCTTGTTATAAACTGGCAAATAACTTGGCTGAGCTGTGTCCATGGCCAAGGGCTTTGTGGAAGGCTGAACTTGAGATTGATGAACTAGGGTAGCTGGCAGAGAAATATCCAAGCAGCAAAGCATTCAGGCTTCTGCCTGGCTGCTGTTAATTGCTTGTGCTAAGCTGCAAGAGGGAGAAAATGACTTGAAGATGGAATTTATGATCAAAAGAGAAGCAAAGTAGAAAGACTTGAAAAACTCAGCCTGGCCATGTAAAGGGTGAAAAAGCATGTTCATGAGAGGAAACCAAGGGTAAGTCCAGCTACCTTTGCCAAAGAGATTAGCATGGATAGAAGGGAGCCAGGTGCTATTTCTTAAGATAATGGAAGACGGACCCTGAAGGCATTTCGCAGATCTTTGAGTCTGGCCCTCCCATCACAGGCCATCCCAGGCCCACAGGCCTACAGGGGCACAATGATTTCAAGGGAGGGGCCCAACGCGCACTCCACAGGCCTGCTGCCCAGGGCCACCTTGGAATTCTGCTCCCTAGATTCTAGTGCAGGGCTTCTTGGCCACTCTAACTGGAGTTCAAATGGTCCAAGATGTTAAGTAAGCCTCAGCGGTGTCCATGTGGTGCTAGTTCTGCAGACTTGCAGAAAGCAAGAGCTGTGGAGGCTCGTCAGCCTTCAGCCAGATTTCAAGGAATGTTGCTAAAGCCTGGGAGCCCAGGCAGAGACCTGTTGCAGGGGGCAGAGCCACTGCAGAAAGCCCCCACTAGAGCAATGCCAGAGTGAAAATGAGATGTTGGAGCTGCACAGAGTCCTCACCTGGGCAATGCCTAGTAGAGCTGTGGAAGTGAGGCCACTACAGAAAGTCCCCACTGGAGCAATATTTAGTGGAGCCGTGGGAACAGGACAGCCACCAGTGCCACAGAACTGTTGATCCACAGGTGCAATGCCTGTCTGGGAAAATTATAGGTACTGGACTCTAACCCTTATGAGCAGCCATGTGGCCTGCTCCCAGTAAAGCCATAGGGATGGGACTGCCTTAGGCCTCGGGGGCCTAATCCCTACCCCAGTATCTCCAGGAAGTAGCACATGATAGCAAGAAATTATTTTCCAGCTTTAAGGGTTTTTTTAATTTAATTTTTTTCTTTATATATATATATTATTTATATTATATATATTATATATATATAATTATATATTATATATATTATATATTATATATATAATATATATAATATATATATAATATATATAATATAATATATATATTATATATATTATATATATTATATATATATATTATATATATTATATATATATATTATATATATTATATATATATATTATATATATTATATATATATATTATATATATAATATATATATATATATATATATTTTTGTAGAGACAGGGTTTTTTCACCATGTTAGCCAGGCTGGTCTCGATCTCCTGACCTCGTGATCCGCCCACCTCGGCCTCCCAAAGTGCTGGGATTACAGGCGTGATCCACCGTACACAGCCTCCAGCTTTAAGTTTTAATGTCTGCCCTGCTGGGGTTTGGACTTCCTTGGGGCCTGTTACTCCTTTATTCTGGCCTATTTTTTCCTTTCGCCATGGGAATGTTTACCCTATGCCTGTCTTACCATTGTATTCTGGCAGTAAATAACTTGTTTTGATTTCATAGGCTTATAGATGAGACTCTGGAATTTGGACTTCTGAGTTGGTGCTGGAAGGAATTTACACTTTGGGACTATGAGGATGGAATGAATGTATTTGTATAGGAGGAGGACATGAGTTTTGGGGGGCCAGTAAAGGAATGCTATGGTTTGAGTATTTGTCCCCTCCAAAACTCATGTTGAAATTTAATCCTCAAGGTGGCAGCATTGAAAGGTGGGGACTGTAAGAGATGATTGGGTCATGAAGGCTCTGCCCTTGTGTGTGGATGAATCCATTAGTAGATTAATGGAATAATGAATGATGGGTTATCATGGGAGTAGGACTGGTGGCTTTATAAGAAGAGACAGTGAGACTTGAGCCTTGCTCATCATCATGTGATGCCCTTTGCTCCCTCAGGACTCTGCAGAGAGTCCCTACTAGAGAGAAAGCCCTCACCAGATGCGGCCCCTCAACCTTGGACTTAGACTCCATAAATGTAAGAAATTTCTTTTCTTTATAAATTACTCATTTTAAGATATCCTGTTACAAGCAACAGAAAATGGACGTAGACACTCTTTTATATTCTTATTTAAGTGTCCACTTTCTCTTACTGGTAAGTTCCTTGATGGCAAGGAACTCTGTGTCCCCAGTGTAGAACAGATGGGTCTGCCTTAGGCCTTGGGGGCCTAATCCCCACCCCGGAATGTCCAGGAAGTAGCACATGATAGCAAGAGATTATTTTCTAGCTTTAAGTTTTAATGTCTGCCCTGTGTCCCCAGTGTAAAACAAACAGACAGTTGTGAAGTAGGTGCAAAAATGCTGTAGAAACCCAGGGGACAGAGAGCCCAGCTTTTAGCAGAAGAAACCTGGATATCTGGACATAATCTGATAAATAGTAAGACTTCTTAATTAGGGGACAATGTGATGATCATAGTATATGTCAAGATTTTTTTCTGGAGGTGCATGTTGTGGGTGAGATATTAAGTGGGGAGACTAGTTTTATGGTAAGGGCCTGGATTTGGCAGTAGGAACCGAGAAGGATCAATCTGGGAGACTCTGTAGAAGATACTACTACATAGGATCAATGAGAGGAAAGAACCAGATGTCCCTCTATTATGGAGTCCAATGGCCTAGCTTGTGTCCTGGCTTTGTCACCCACCGGTGGGGGACTTGAGAAATTTACCTAGATTTCTGTGCTTCAGTTTCCTGAACTCCAAAATGGGAATAAAATCTACCTTGGAAGTTGATGAAATGATACGGTATTTAAAGCCCACAGAGTCTAACACTTATAGGTGCTATATAAGTTAATCTGAGCTATTTTGAAGGCATTTGTATTATATTTTAGACATTATATGGGGATAATGCAAACATTTGTGTGTGTGTGTGTGTGTGTGTGTGTGGAGAGTGCGTGGGGTGTGTGTGTGTATGGGTGTGTGTATGTGTAGAGAGAGAGTGGGTGGGACTGGAAGACCAGATATGCTAGCTTGTAATATTCTAGGAAAGTAATTATCTGAGAGAATATATTAAAGTTTGGGGAGATTTTGGTGCCATAAATGCCAGGATAAATGTATATATGAGCTGCATAAATACTATGGAGAATGAGGTGGCTAAGCCTAGTGTGGTGGGATATGGGACAAAGGGGAAGGAGTAGAAGCAGAAATGAAAATTAGAAAACAATACTATGGAGACCTTAAAATAAATTTTTTTGGAAAAAACAGTAAACAGTATATCACAACTCAGGATCTCCAGGACCACTCAAAAAGTGTTTTGTGAATCTTTCAAATCAATAGCACTGATTAGTCCAGAAAAAGGAATGAAAGGACCTCAAGATGGCAGAGTTGTATTAACAGCGAGAGAGCAGCATGGTCAAAGGCAGTGGATAGATAATCTGGAGTTTTCTGTGATGGCAAGAGGAGAAATGAATTTTAACAAATGAAACTTGGGACAGAGAGAGTAGGTGGTTAGAAAAGATTTTCTTTAGGAAAAATTTACATATTTTGCTTTTAATTGGAGGTTAGGATACTTTTATGTTTCTTTTTAGGTTTCCGTTAAGAATTGTCTGAATTCTGACATTTGGATTGTTTGATAATTCCACATGGAATTGTGTGTTAGGATAAGACTTTTTTTTTATTTTTATTTTTTGAGACAGAGTCTCTCGCTCTGTATCTCAGGCTAGGTGCAGTGGCGTGATGTCGGCTCACTGCAACCTCCGTCTCCTGAGTTCAAGTGATTCTCCTGCGTCAGCCTCCAGAGTAGGTAGGACTACAGGTGCGTGCCACCCACCATGCCTGGCTATTTTTTTATATTTTTAGTAGAGATGGGGTTTTACCATGTTAGCCAGGATGGTCTTGATCTCCTGACCTCATGATCTGCCTTTCTCGGCCTCCCAAAGTGCTGGAATTACAGGCTTGAGCCTCCGAGGATAAGACTTTATCTTAAGCACATAAAGAACCTCTGATTGCCACTCCAACAGGTTCAAGATGAAGAGTAAAGTTTCACAAAATATTGATTTGATTTCTACTTCTTTGAATCTTTACATCTACTTCTACAATCCTCATTTTTAATTAGCTTCAGAAGTAGTTTTGCCTAAGAACCTGACAATCTCTCTGGTTATGTATTTTCTAATTAGAAATATACATATGGACATACATACTATGTATAACAATATACATAATGTACTATGTATAATAATATGTAATAATATACATGATATACTATGCATATTATATATGTAGTGATAATATAATGTACTGTATATATATGTAATCATATACATAGTATGTATATCAATATACTTAAAAGTATATATATTGACTATACCTCTATAGTTTATATGTGTATAAATGTATGTATACATCAACCAATCAATTATGTACAGATGGAACATATTCACTACTAAGATGTTAACTCTCCTTTGTCCTTCCTCCCTCCTTCCCTTCCACTTAAAAAAAATCTTTCATATCAGTAAGGGTAAAGGTATATTATTTCTGATGTCACAGTTGCTTTAAATAATTCTAAACAGCTGATACAGATACCTTCTATACCATTGACATAGAAGGAAGAATGGGAATTGATAACTGACAAGATTACAAATACTCTAATATTTTTAAATAAAAAAACGCAATAGCAATAGCTATTCTGAATTGCATCGGATAAGAGATCCTGCTGGTTACAATGGAGGGTTAGTGCCACCATTCTGACTTTCTGGAGAGGTCCTGTTTCCTCAGATAAGTCCTGTCTGCCTGCATCATCATGGGACAGAGAACCTCCTTGGGTTCTAGGGATCCTCTAGGTCAAAGACTGTTAATCTGGTGCATCAGAAAGATCTTGAACTCCATAAAGTTAATGCAAATATTATAACCACATTTTTTTTGTGGTAAAATACATATAACATGAGATCTACCCTCTTAACAAAATTTTAACTATAAGCATAATGTTGTACAGCAGCTATTTAGAACTTTTTCATCTTGTATGACTGAAGCTTTATACTCATTCAACAGCAACTTCCTACTTCCACCTCCCTCCAGCTTCTGCAACCACCATTCTACTTTTTTTTTCTATGAGTTCGACTACTTTAAAAACCTCGTATAAATGAAATCATGCAGTATTGTCCTTCTGTGACTGGCTGATTTCACATAGCATGATGTCCACTTTTGTGGAAAACAGTATGGAGATTCTTCAAAAAATTAAAAAATAGAACTACCATCCCACAGTCCCAATTTCTGGTTCTTTATCCAAAAGAACTGAAATCAAGACCTGGAAGAGATATTTGAATTCCCATCTTCATTGCAGCATTACTCACAATAGCCAAAAGGTGGAAACCACCTTAATCTCTATTGATTGATGACCGAATAAAGAAAATTTGATACACGCATACAATGGAATATTATTCATCCATACAAAGAAGGAAATCCTGTCACATGCTACCATATGAATTGTAGCCATGCCTTTAGGGAAAATTTTGGGGAAAATGTCTGTAGCTTTCTATCATATTCTGGAAGGAATCTGTGATCCAAACAAAGTTAAACATCACTGCATTAAGGCATGCCTAACACTGAACACTTTGAGTTTTCAAAGAAGTTCAAGTTGACTTACTTTGTCATTTGATGTTTGGGCCTGTTCCAGATAATTAATGTGCTCATGACACTCTCCCTGCCCGACTTTTAAAAGGTCTTTTTCTGAAGGTGTTTACTTCAGTCTGCTCTCACTAGGTAGAGCTCCAGTGGGGACACTAACATCCTGTCTTTTTTTTTTTTTTTTTTGAGACAGGGTCTTGCTCTGTTGCCCAGGCTGGAGTGCAGTGGTGTGATCTTGGCTAACTGCAATTTCTGCCTCCCAGGTTCAAGTGATTTTTCTGCCTCAGCCTCCTGGGGACTACAGGTGCATGCCACCATGCCTGGCTAATTTTTGTACTTTTTTAGTAGAGGCAGGGTTTCACCATATTGGCCAGGCTAGTCTCGAACTCCTGACCTCATGATCCACCAGCCTCAGCCTCCCAAAGTGCTGGGATTATAGGTGTAAGCCACCACACCTGGCCACTAGCATCCTATCTTATGGAAACATACTGATTCCATTTTCTCAGAGTACTACTCTTTGCTGGGGAAATGCAAATAAACTGAGCTGAGGTTTAATGGTTTGCCTTTCTCAGATGTGAGTATTTCTTCAATGACCTAAACTGATAAAAGCAAACAGTAGAGATTTGGGGCTTAAGAGAAAGTTAGATTGATGGGTCAGATTATAACAGGGATGTTCTTCTCAACTCAAGTCATCCAACATTTGCCTTTTCTATATGCAAGACTGATCTACCTACTTAAAAAAGAAGAAAACAAATCCACTGGACAATGCCATCAAGATTTATTTTTTGCATCTTTAAGAAAGTCTTCTTAAAATTAATTTTTTTTGGTAGAAAATCTAGCCATTAAGATAATTGCCTTTCTTAGGACCAAAGTCTCAATAGTTACAGGTTAAGGTTTCTGTTAGTTTTTCCTCTCGGAAAGACCTTGTGGCAGGAGATTACTTCAGTCACATATGACTGAAGAAAAAATAATAAATCTTGGATGAAAGTTTAATTTTTTTTTCAAAACAGGACACTTCTCATGATTCTGATTATTTTTGAGGCTGTTCTTTATTAACATTATGACAAGGATTTGGTAGTGGGAAAAGAAGTTCCAAACTTGTTTAACACATAGGTCCCGTCTGCCTTTTAGTAAATTTTTTTTTAAGGTGTCTTAGTCTATTGTGCTGCTATAACAGAATACTTGAGACTTGGTAATTTATAATGAACAGATACTTACTGGCGCAGAGTTCTGGAGGCTGGGAAGTACAATATTAAGATGCTGGCTACTTGCGAGGGTCTTCTTGATCACATGGTGGAAGTTGAGAGGATGAGAGACAGCAAGAGGGGGCTGAACTTGCCTTTTTATAATGGCACCAACTCCAGCTGGAACTCTCCTGGCCTAATCACCTTCGAAGGGTCCCACCTCTTTAATACTGTTACAATAGCAATTAAATTTCAACGTAAGTTTTGGAGGGGCAAACATTCAAACTGTAGGATAAAAGAGACCTTAGCATTTTACATAATCCTTAGTAAAACTTGTGTAATTCATATAATGGAGACTGTAATTCATATAATGGTTATGTTGGGAAGCTTGGGTATTTCCTATAGATTTTAAGTATTGGATAAACTTAAGAACATTCTGTATGGAATATTTTCTACTTGGAATCTAACTCATTTTTCTGATTTAGAAACTAAGAAGAAGCCTGTAGTCATTGGCTTAAAAATTGATTACAAATCAATTTGTAGAAATAGTGCTTCCCCGAGATCGCGCCATTGCACTCCAGCCTGGGTAACAAGAGCGAAACTCTGTCTCAAAAAAAAAAAAAAAAAAAAAAAAGAAATAGTGCTTCCCATCCCAACCTCACTTGTATTTTACATCAATTTTTTTTCCATAACAGATGTGGCATTTAAATATTTCTCTAATGTTATTGGCATAATGAACTTTGTCAAAGAGCCATATGGTTTATGCAAACACAAAGATAATCTTGGAACATGGACATATGTAAGCTTAATTTAAAAAGCCTGTGAAAATAGCGAAAAGCAGATGGAGAGTTGCCATGGAAATTACCAACACTTAGAGGAAGAAAAATATTACTTTAGGGTCATTGAGCTTTCTAAAAGAATGGTCAGACTTGCAAAATTGTTTTCCTACCCAATTGTCAGTAATAAAAACAGATGTTGGTAGGTAAATATATATTTTATTTACCTATGATTTTGTGATTTCGTTGCATTCTGAATATATTACAAGAATGCACATTTTTATTGCTAAAGACTTTTTAGTAGTGGAAGAGAATTTAACTATTTACCACTACTTTAAGAAATGTTCTTTTAAATTTTTCTGAATGGAAGACTAAGTTGTGACATTAGTTTTTGTTCTCCTTATGTAGGTTTTTATCTTGATATAAGATAAAATTAGTATCAGAATTACAGTCGTTAAAGGAAGATGACTCAAATTTGCTCTTATAGATGAATTGTACCAATTGTAAAAAATAGAGTCAAGTCTACATAGCTCAATAAAAGTCATTAAAAAATCTTTTAGGCCATATTCTTTATTAGAAATTCTAATTGCTGGACACTGCTCTTTACCATAGCTTAATCACAGAGAAAGTTTAAAAATCCCAGTAGGAAGTCATTTGCACTGCTCATTTTGTACCAGCAATTATTTATCACCTGATTGTTGTATGTATTCATTTCCATGACCTTTGGAAAAGTCAATAACTACATTCTAATTCTTTCTCCTTTCTTCTGGGGCAATTGCAGTTGCTGTGGATCTGATGGAATAGACTAATCAAAAGTGGAAAAGAATTAAAGTTGGGACCAGGGGGATTTGGAACATCAACATAACATTTGGTAAAATGTGAAGTTGAATTAATGCTGTTTTTGATCTTGGAAATGAAATATCAAGAATAAAGGGATAAATATCTATGATTCCAACTTGTAGGAATTCATAATAAAATCTTGTTTCTTTGTAAAACACTAACATTACACAATAAAATTCAATGGGAATTTAAAATGAGAATGCTGGAATCAAATAATGCAGATGGATTAGCATTGAAGTTTTTTCTTTGTTCTTTCTTTCCTTTTTTTTTTTTTTTTAAAAGATTTGGATGGCAAATCATCTTTCTGCAATTGTTTTATGGTTGCCATTGCAATTAAGAAATGGAAAATAAATTTCTGAGATCCAACAAAGTCTGATCTCATCAGCATCAGAACCATGTATGGAAAGAGAAAACAAAACTCAGACCTAAGAGGATGACAAAATAGAAAGACCAGCGGGAATGGGAAAAATCCTCCTAAGTGGAACAGTTGAAACTTGGGAATGTATCAGCCTTAGAAAATTGCAGCTGAAGACATCTGTCATTTGTGAGTGTGCAATGGTTTAGTTGGCTTCATAGCTGAGCTAGGGGTGCTTGAGAGCCCTCATTTGTTTTAGGCGAAGGGAAATCAGTGTTTCTCTTTTGTGAAATGCTTTGGATGTTTAGAAAAATACATATTTATTGAAGGATAACACATATACAGAAAAGTGGACAGACCACAGGGCATAATTTTATCAATTTCCACAAAAGAAGTTACTAATACCCTGAAAAAGAAATACACTATTATTAGAAGCCCAAAGTCCATTCTGGTATAACTATCCAGTCTTTACAGTCCCAGATGTAACCACCACCCTGACTTCTTCTTCTTTGTTTTTTTTTTTAAGACCGAGTTTCGCTCTTGTTGCCCAGGCTGGAGTGCAGTGGCTCAATCTTGGCTCACTGCAACCTCCATCTCCTGGGTTCAAGCGTTTCTCCTGCCTCAGTCTCCCAAGTGGCTGGGATTACAGGTGTGCACCACTACGCCCAGCTAATTTTGTATTTTTAATAGAGATGGGGTTTCTCCATGTTGGTCAGGCTGGTCTCAAACTCCTGACCTCAGATGATCTGCCCACCTCGGCCTCCCAAAGTGCTGGGATTACAAGTATTAGCCCCTGCACCTGGCTTTCCCTGACTTCTAAACTGTAGAATAGTTTTGCCTGATTCTGGAATTTATATAAATGTAACCAAAGAGAATGTACTTTTTTGGTCTGTCTCTGTTAACTGAACATTGTGTTTGTAAGATTTATTCCTGGTGTTGCATGTAGCAAATCTGTGTCATCCTCAGGGCTCTATAGTACTAACTATTCTGTTGTATGAAAAGTCCACAATTTTTTCATTAATGTTAACAATGTTTTTGTAAACATTTTCATACATGTTTTTTAGGGAACATAGATACACATTTGTATGTGTATGTGTGTGTGTGTGTGTGTGTGTGTGTGTGTATGTGTGTGTGTATGTGTACTTACTAAGGAATAGAACTGCTGAAGCGTATGGTAATCATCTTTAGTGGAAACTGCTGAATAGTTTTTCCCAAGAAGTTTTATGAGAATTTCACTTGCTTTTTATCCTTGTCAACTCTTGGAACTGTCATTTTTATTTTTACTGTTAATGGCAGATGGTCGTGGTATCTCATTCTGGTTTCAATTGAACAAGCTGAGTGCCTTTAGCTATGTTTATTGATTCTTTGGATATCCTCTTTTGCAAAGTGTCTATTCAAGTTTCTTGCCCAGTTTTTCCTGTTGGATTGTCTGTATTTTTCTTATTGATTTTAGGAGTTCTCTTGTATTCTGGATCTGAGCCTTTTGTCAGTAAGATGTATTGCAAACATCTTCCACTCTGGGGCTTAACTTTTCACTTCTTAGTGATGTCTTTGATAAACAGACATTATTAATTTTAATGTAATATAATTGATCAGTTTTTGTTTCTTTTATGGTTAGTGCCTTTTAGATTCTGTTTAATAAATCTTTCATAAATTTTAGAAAACTCATTGTTTTATAAATTTTATTAAAATATTCTTTTATGATTTATTCCAGGAGTACTATTTTTTTTAAAAAATTTAATTGATATATAATAATTACACAGTCAAATGTGGTGGCTCATGCCTATAATCTCAGCACTTTGGGAGGCTGAGGTGGGCAGATTACTTGAGCTTAGTAGTTCAACATGGTGAAACCCCATCTCTACAAAAAATACAAAACTTAGCTGGGCATGATGGCGCATGCTTGTAGTCCTTGCTACTTGGGAGGCTAAGGTGGGAGGATCACTGGATCCTGGGAGGTTGAGGCTGCAGTGAACTGAGATTGCACCGCTGCACTCCAGCCTGGGCAACAGAGTAAGACCTTGTCTTGAAAAACATAGTTATACATATTTTTGGTGTACATATGATGTTTTGATACATGTATACAATGTGAAACAATCAGGGAATTGGGATATCCATCACCTCAAACATTTATCTTTTCTTTGTGTTGGGAACATTACAATTCTCTTCTAGCTATTTTGGAATGTACAATAAATTATTGTTCATTATGATTTCCCTACTGTACTATTGAATGTTAGAACTTATTCCTACTACTTAACTGCATTTTTGTATCTATTAACTAACTTCTTTTCATCCCAGCTTCTCCCTTCCCTTCTCAGCCTCAGGTAACCAGCATTCTACCCTCTACTGCCATGGGATCCACTTTTTTAGCTCCCACAGATAAATGAGAACATGTGATATTTGTCTTTCTGTGCCAAGAAGCCCAGTTGTTTTAGCTTTCACATATAGATAGATCTACAGTATATCTGGACTGATATTTGCATATCATGTGAGGCAGAAGCTCAAGATTCATTCATATTTTTACCTGTGGTTACCCAATTGATTCATATGCAGTTGACCCAGCCACACTGACTAAAAAGAATATCCTTTTCCTAACTCATTGTGTGTACTTTTATCATACATCAAGTGGACTCTTTCCTTTTCCATTGACTAATATCTGTCTTTTCACTAATTCCCTTAATTACTGCAGCAATATAATAAGTCTTGATACCTGAAAGTGAAAGACTGACTGTTCTTTGTATTGTTATACAAATATTTGAGCCAGCTTGTTAAATTCATTAAAAAATGTTTAGCTGGGATTTGGACTGGGATTGCATTGAATCTATAGATCAATTTGGTAGAAAATGATATTTTTATAATATCAAATCTTCTAATTTATGAATATAATATCTCTCTCCCAATAATTTTTTGTATTTTTTATTTTGTTTATTTTATTTTTTGGGGACAGTGTCTTGCACTGTCACCTAGGCTGGAGTATAGTGGCACAATCATCTCTCCCTGCAATCTTTACCTCCTGGGCTCAGTTGATCCTCTTACCTCAGTCTCCCAAGTAGCTAGGACTACAGAGGTGTGCCACTAGGCCTGGCTATTTGTTGTTTTAGGTTTTGGAGAGATGGGATTTTGCCATGTTTCCCAGGTTGTTCTTGAACTCCTGGGCTTGAGCAATCTGCTCGCCTTGGCCTCCCAAAGTGCTGGGATTACAGACATGAGCCACTGTGCTCAGCCAACATTTTGTAATTTGGAGTAGAGATGTTACACATCACTCATTAGATTTATTTCTAAGTACTTGATGATTTATTCCAGAATAACTTTTATTTATTTATTAATTTTTGTGATAAAGTGACTTGTATTTAGTAAAACTGTCATGAATGTGCTATCAAGCAGTATGGTTACCCAACCAATTCTGGATTGCAGAAAAACTTGAGTATGTCAATTGTGTCTTTTCCTAATCTTCTGTTTTTGCAACAGAAGCAGCAGAGGAAGATTGTAGGGTAATCTATTTTTAAATTTATTTTTCCATAGGTTATTGGGGTTATATTTGGTTGCATGAGTAAGTTCTTTAGTGGTGCTTTGTAAGATTTTGGTGTACCTGTCACCTGAGAAGTATACACTGTACCCTATTTGTAGTCTTTTATCCCTCGGCCCCCTCTCACCCTTTCCCCCAAGTCCCCAAAGTCCATTGTGTCATACTTATGCCTTTGTGTCCTCATAGCTTAGCTCCCACATATTAGTGAAAACATATGGTGTTTGGTTTTTCATTCGTGTGTTACTTCACTTAGAATAATAGTCTCCATTCTCAACCAGATCACTGCAAATGTCATGAATTCTTTCCTTTTTATGGCTGAGTAGTATTCCAATATATATACCACAGTTTCTTTATTCACTTGTTGATTGATTGGCATTTGGGTTGGTTCCATGATTTTGCAATTGCAAATTGTGTGCTATAAACATGTGTGTGCAAGTGTCTTTTTCGAATAATGACTTATTTTCCTCTGGTTAGATACCCAGTAGTGGGATTGCTGGATCAAATGGTAGTTCTACTTTTAGTTCTTTAAGAGATTTCCACACTGTTTTCATAGTACTATATTAGTTTACATTCCCACCAGCAATGTAAAAGTATACTCTGATCACTGCATCCACCCCAACATCTACTGTTTTTTGATTTTTTAATTATGGCCATTCTTGCAGGAGTAAGGTGGTATCACATTGTGGTTTTGATTTGCATTTCCCTAATCATTAGTGATTTTGAGCGTTTTTTCATATGTTTGTTGGCCATTTGTATATCTTCTTTTGGGAATTGTCTATTCATGTCCTTAGTCCACTTTTTGATGGGATTGTTTGTTTGTTTCTTACTGATTTGTTTGAGTTCGTAGTAGATTCTGGATATTAGTCCTTTGTCAGATGTATAGATTGTGAAGATTTTTTCCCACTCTAGGGGTTTTCTGTTTACTCTGCTAACAATTCCTTTTGTGGTGCAAAAGCTCCTTAATTTAATTAAGTCCGAGCTATTTATCTTTGCTTTTATTGCATTTGCTTTTGGGCTCTTGGTCATGAAATCCTTGCCTACACCAATGTCTAGAAGAATTTTTCCAATGTTACCTTCTAGAATTTGTATAGTTTCAGGTGTTAGATTTAAGTCCTTAATCCATCTTGAGTTGATTTTTGTATAGGGTGAGAGATGAGGATCCAGTTTCATTCTTCTACATGTGGCTAGCCATTTATTGAAAAAGGTGTCCTTTCCCAGCTTTGTTTTTGTTTGCTTTCAAAGATCGGTTGGCTATAAGTATTTGGGTTTATTTCTGGGTTCTCTATTCTGTTCCATTGGTCTATGTTCCTATTTTAATACTAGTACCACACTGTTTTGGTGACTATGGCCTTATAGTATAGTTTGAAATCAGGTAGTCTGATGCCTTCAGATTTGTTCTTTTTTCTTAGTCTTGCTTTGGCTGTGCAGGCTCTTTTTTGGTTCCATATGAATTTTAGAATTGTTTCTAATACTGTGAAGAATGATGGTGGTATTTTGATGGTGATTGCCTTGAGTTTGTAGATTGCTTTTGGCAGTATGGTTATTTTCACAATATTGATTCTAATCATCCATTAACGTGGGATGTGTTTCCATTTGTTTGTGTTGTCTGTGATTTCTTTCAGCAGTGTTTTGTAGTTTTCCTTGTAGCAGTCTTTCACCTTCTGGGTTAATTATATTTGTAAGTATTTTATGTTTTTACAGCTATTGTAAAAGTTCTTGATTTGTCTCTCCACTTGATTGCTGTTGGTGTATAGAAGAGCTACTGATTTGTGTATATTAATCTTGTATCTGGAAACTTTGCTGAATTCTTTTATCAGTTCTAGGAGCTTTCCAGAGAAGTCCTTAGGGTTTTCAAGGTAAATGATCTTATCATCAGCAAACAGTGACAGTTTGACTCCCTCTTTACTGATTGGATGCGTTTTATTTCTTTCTCTTGTCTGATTGTTCTGGCTAGGACTTCCAGTACTATGTTGAAGAATAGTGGTGAGAGTGGGCATCCTTGTATTGTTCCAGTTCTCTGAGGGAATATGTTCAACTTTCCCCCATTCAGTATTATGTGACTGTGGGTTTGTCACAGATGGCTTTTATTACATAGAGTATGTCCATTGTATGCTGATTTTGCTGAGAGTTTTAATTATAAAGGAATGCTAAATTTTGTTGAATGTGTTTTCTGCATCTTTTGAGATGATCATGTGATTTTTGTTTTTAATTCTGTCTATGTGGTGTATCACATTTATTGACTTGTGTATGTTGAACCATCCCTCCATACCTGGTATGAACCCACTTGATCGTGGAGAATTATCTTTTCAATGTATTATTGATTTGGTTAGCTAGTATTTTGTTAAGGATTTTAGCATCTGTGTTCATCAAAGACATCAGTCTGTAGTTTTCTTTTTTGGTTATGTCCTTTCCTGGTTTTGGTATTAGGGTAATGCTGGCTTCATAGAATGAATTAGGGAGAGTTCCCTCTTTCTCTATCTTGTGGAATAGTGTCAAAGGATTTGTACCAATTATTCTTTGAATGTCTGGTAGAATTCTGCTGTGAATCCATCTGGTCCTGAACTTTTTTTGTTGGTAATTTTTAAATTATCATTTCAATCTTGCTGCTTGTTATTAGTCTTCTCAGGGTATCTAATTCTTCCTGACTTAAGGTAGGAGGGTTGTATTTTTCTAGGAACTTATTCATCTCTTCTAGGTTTTCTAGTTTATGTGGGTAAAGGTGTTCATAATATCCTTGAATGATCGTTTGTATTTCAGTGGTGTCAGTTGTAATATCTCCTGTTTTGTTTCTTACTGAGGTTATTTGGATTTTTTCTCTTCTTTTCTTGGTTATACCAATTTTATTTATCTTTTCAAAGTACCAGCTTTTTGTCTGATTTATCTTTTGTACCTTTTTTTTTTTTTTTTTTTTTTTTTTTTGTTTTTTTTTTTTTTTTTTTTTTTTTTTTTTTTTTTTTTTTTTTTTTTTTTTTTTTTTTTTTTTTTTTTTTTTTTTTTTTTTTTTTTTTTTTTTTTTTTCGGTTTCAGTTTCATTTAGCTCTGCTCTGATCTTGGTTATTTTTTTTCTTCTGCTGGATTTGGGTTTGGTTTGTTCTTGTTTCTCTATTTCCTTGAGGTGTGACTTTAGAGTATCAGTTTGCGCTCTTTCAGTCTTTTTGATGTAGGTGTTTTAGGGCTATGAACTTTCCTTTTAGCACCTCCTTTGCTGTATCCCAGAGCTTTTGATAGGTTATGTCATTATTGTTGTTTAGTTTGAAGAATTTTTAAATTTTCATTTTGATTTTGTTTTTGACCCAATGATCATTCAGGAGCAGGTTATTTAATTTCCATGTATTTGCATTGTTTTGAAGGTTCTTTCTAGAGTTGATTTCCAGTTTTATTCCACTGTGGTCTGAGAGAGTGTTTGATATAATTTCAATTTTCTTAGCTTTATTAAGGCTCATTTTGTGACCTATCATATGACCTATCTTGGAGAAAGTTCCATGCACTGTTGAATAGAATGTTAAGTGCATTTGATCCAAGGCAAAGTTTAAATCCATTGTTTCTTTGTTAACTTTCTGTCCTGATGATATGTCTAGTGCTGTCAGTGTCGTATTGAAGTTCCCCACTATTATAGTGTTGCTGTTTATCTTATTTCTTAGGTCTACTAGTAATTGTTTTATAAATTTGGGAGCTCCAGTGTTAGGTGCATATATATTTAGGATTGTGATATTTTCTTGTTGGACAAGGTCTTTTACCATTATATGATGTCCCTCTTTGTCTTTTTTAACTGCTGTTGCTTTGAAGTTTGTTTTTTTTTTGAAGAATAGCTATCCTACTCATTTTTGGTGTCCATTTGCATAAAATGCTCTTTTCCATCCCTTTACTTTAAGTTTACGTGAGTCCTTATGTGTTAGGTGAGCCTCCTGAAGGCAGTAGATAGTTGGTTGGTGAGTTCTTATCCAGTCTGTAGTTCTGTATCTTTTAAGTGGAGCATTAAGGCCATTTACATTCAATGTTGGTGTTGAGATGTGAGGTGCTGTTGCATTCATTGTACTGTTTCTTGCCTGTGTACCTTGTTTTTTTGTTTTTGCTTTTTAACTTTGTTCTTTTGTTTTATAGGCCCTGTGTGATTTTTGCTTTAAAGAAGTTCTATTTTGATGTGTTTCCAGGATTTGTTTGAAGATTTAGAGCTCCTTTTAGCAGTTCTTGTAGTGATGGCTTGGTAGTGGTGAATTCTCTCAGCATTTTTTTGTCTGAAAATAACTGTATCTTTCCTTCATATATGATCCTTTGTTTTGCTGGATACAAAATTCTTGGCTGAGCTAGTGTGATTTTGGGGGTGGGGGTGTTAAAGAGCCTTGTTTTGTCATATTATCAGAGTAGATTTTCTGGTTCCTTCTCATTTGGGTAGGTTCTGTCATAGGGAAGGTAGAGGACTGAAGGCTGTTGTTCAGATTCTTTTGTCTCATAGGGTGTTCCCTTCATGTAGTACTCTCCCCATTTTCCTATGGATGTAGCTTCCTGTGAGCTGAGGTGCAGTGATTGTTACCTGTCTTCTGGGTCTAGCCACCTAGCAAGTCTACTTGACTCCGGGCTGGTACTGGAGGTTGTCTGCACAGAGTCCTGTGATGTGAACTATCTATGGGTCTCTCAGCTGTGGTGCCCATACCTATTCTGGTGGAGGTGACAGGGGATGAAATGGACTCTGTGAGGGTTCTTAGCTTTGGTGGCTTAATGTCCTATTTTTGTGCTGGTTGACCTCCTCCTGGGAGGTGGCACTTTCCAGAGAGCATCATCTACGGTAGTATGGAAAGGAGCTGGTGGTGAGTGGGGCCCTAGAACTCCCAAGAGTATATGCCCTTTGTCTTCATCTACAAGGGTGGGTAGGGAAGCCCTTTCAGGTAGGGGCAGGGCTAGGTGTATCTGAGCTCAGGCTCTCCTTGGGCAAGTCTTGCTGTGGCTGCTGTTGGGGAGGGGGTGAGATTCCCAGGTCACTGTCATGTACCTAGAAGGATTATGGTTGCCTCTGCTGAGTCACGCAGGTTGTCAGGGAAGTGGGGGAAATCCATCAGCACAGGCCTGACCCAGCTCCCATGCAATCTGATGGGCAGGTCTCACTCCCACCGTGTGCCCTAACAGCCCCAAGTCTGTTTCCAGGCAGTGAGTGAGCAGGACTTAAGAACTTGCTCCAGGCTACCCACCTCCCAGCTGCAAAAGCAAAGGGTTTTGGTTCTTCCCTGACCCCGCTGTTTCCCCTGTGCCTCTGGCCACCCTCTCAAAGGATCCCTGTGGTGCCAGGCCAGAATGGCATGCTTGGGGACCCAACAAGCTCCCAGGGTGTTTCCCGCTGCTTCTTTCACCCCTGTATTTCACTCAGCTCTCTAAATTGACTAAGCTCCAGGTGAGGTCAGAAACTTCTCCCACAACCTAGACCTTCAGTTTCCCCAGTGGGGGTGTGTGTTCAGGGGCAGAGGATCTCACTTTCCCACTTCCACGGCTTAGGCACTCACAGTATTTGGGGTGTCTCCCGGGTCCTGCAAGAGCAATCCTCTTACTGTAGAGGGTCTGTGGGACCTCTTGGGATTCCTAGTTTGTTCTTGCAGTTGTTTCAGAGCTGAAATTCACAATGCAAGCTGCTCTGTCTATCTGAGTTGGAGCTACAATCTAGTCCTGCCTCTTGTCTGCCATGGTGATCCTTTGATGCTTTTTAAATGTTATTTTGTAAATTATATTTTCTGTTTGTTTGTTGCCAGTATACACAATAATATATAGTCATACTTTTTCTAAAATAATAAGACTTTAGTATGGAATAAATATTATTTACTTTTAGTACAGAATATTCACTACTATTGACATGTATATTCCAAAGGTAACAATTAGAGCAATACCTAAAATTTTCAACTGTTCTCAGCCTTTGCCTAGGCTGATTATGATTCTTGTTCTGCGTTGAGCAAAAGTGTAATAATTCCTCTTTCCAAATGTCTTTGATGGTGGAAGATCCCTAGATCTGTGCATTATTTCCCAGGTACTTTAAAAGTTGCTATAACTTTTAGCTGTTGTGTGTTTCATATTGATAATGACCAGTGGTAACTAACTAGATCATTTTTGTATCTTCCCTTCCTCTTTGCCTGGGACAGGTATTATTTTTCTATATAGAAAGTCTACAGATTTTTTCCTTCAGCAAGAAGAGATAAGGAGAGATCATTTCATCACATGATCTTCCTTTGATCTAAACAGATTTCTTTTTCATCCACATCCTCTCTTTCTCACTGAAGTATTTAAAATGCAAGCTTGTATATACATTATGTGTTTCATTTTACTCTATGTATTATATATACTCACTGATTGTTTTAAGATTATCTTAATTCATTTTTTTTTTTCCTCAAAATATGGCTGGGAGCTACTTGTGTCACAACCAGTCATGGTGCTTGTTAAAAGTGCAGATTTCTTAGCTTCTCTCCAGATTTGTGAATAAGCAATTCTGAAGATGGGATTCAGGGACCATTTTATTTTATATTTTGTTTTGTTTTATTTATTTTTGAAACAGTCTTTTTTTTTTTCTTTTTTTGACACAGATCTTACTCTGTTGCCTAGGCTGGAGTGCAGTGGTACTAATCATAGCTCACTGCAGCCTTGAACTCTTGAGCTCAATTGATCCTCCCTGCTCTGCCTCCCAAGTAGCTACAAATCTTTTGAACCAACAAACAGAAAAGACCAGTTGTTTGAAAGCAATTTATTCTGATTTATCAAAACTGTAGGCATGAAGAGCTCTAAGAAGTGCCATTTAAGGCATTAGAAATAATTCCATGTAGAAATTCATGCTTCATTTTAGTGGTGAATCATTCTATAAACATCCAGTGCTTGAACTGGGAGGAAGTGAGAGAGAGCAATGTGCTCTTTTCGGTGAGTTAAAAGCTGTTCTCTGCTGAAGAATGCTTGGGTCTAACTCTTGCCATCTATTTTCCTATGAAGGGGGTAAAATGGATGTTGGGAAGTGCACCCAAATTCCCCTTCTGCACCGAAGGAATTTACTTCCCCGTTGGTTGCCCTCTGATGAAGAAAGCCACTTTGCCAAGATCATGACCCCTTCCTGAGGTAGCCTGCATCCAATGACGGGTCCATACCTAGTAGAGAGACCCAATCACCCGTCCCAACTCAGAACAACATCAAAGAGCTAGTCCAGCCTCAGAACTGCTGTGAGAGTCAGCTGAGGTCTTTTCTGAGATGGCATCTCAGCCCAGTTTCTCATTCTGCCCAATCCTGCTTCATTTCCTTACCCCATAGTTATCAATCACTCCCAAACCAACTTCCTGAATGCTAACCTCTGACTCCAAGGCTGTTTCCATGGAATCCAACCTGCTATATAGGGTATTGAAAGGCATATTTTCATTGTCGTAGGGTGGAAGTCACAATTAGTGTACATAGTGAGTTTAAATACTGATAAGCATAGTAACAGTTCCCAGTTGTGGAATACTAAAGAGACCCTAGAGATTCAGGAGTTATTTAGATCAGTAGTTCTTAAAATTGTACCAAGATATGTACCAGAATATGTTGAACAGGGTTTTTTTTTTTTTTTTTTTTTTTTTCTGAATGTGATTTCCCAAGCTTTACTCCAGACTTTCTGAATCATGATCTTTAGGGGTAGGACCCAAGATTAAAAAAATAATTTCAGGCAGGTGCAGTGGCTCGCACCTATAATCCTGGCTCTTTGGGAGGCTGAGGCAAGCAGATCACTTGAGGACAGGAGTTCGAGACCAGCCTGGCCAACATGGTGAAACCCTGTCTCTACTAAAAATAAAAAAATTAGCGGGGGTAGTGGCAAACCTGTAATCCCAGCTACTGGGGTGGCTGAGGCATGGAGAATAGCTTTAACTGGGAAGTGGAGGTTGCAGTGAGCCAAGATCGCACAACTGCATGTCAGCCTGGGTGACAGAATGAGACCCTATCTCAAAATACTACTACTACTACTACTACTACTACTACTATTAAAATAATAATAAAAATAATAATTTCCTGGTAATTTTGGTGAAACCAGTTTATAGCTCAGCACTTAAAAAATGACTAACCAGGAATAAAATGTTTGTAAGTGAAAAAAAATTATAACCCCAAGTGCCTAAGCCCTTATTTTTGCTGTATGTATTTTTAATAAATAAAGATTAAGGTCCTACAGAACATGAAGACACATAGAAAGTGCTGGGTAATTGGAATGAATGAGAGAACAAAACTGCCATCCTCACACAGTTTAATTATTGCGTTTCTTGTGGAGGTAGTCATGTCTAATAACCCATGGGACATTAAGACAAACATTATTAGACTCCCTGACCAATATAGGAAGAAACTCATACTAAAGCTACTCCTGCAATGCACAAATTGCCTCAGGAAATACTAGTGAGTCTTTCATCATTTAAGTCCATTCAAGCAGAATATGGATGGCCTATTATTCCTGCAGTGGGGATTTCTGCAGATGGAAAGAAGTTTAACTAGATTGTTTGAAAGAGTCTACGATGCAAAAGACAGATGGGTGCTCTATATCATCAGAGAGGAGAGAGGACAATTTCAGTGAGAATGCTTAAGTAAGGCCTGAGAGCATTTAGTTATGATTTTCAGCACATCAAACTTGGAAGAGGGCATGACTTTTAATGGGCTTATAGAGAAAGAATGAATGCTGTGATATTTCTTCAAAAAAATTAACACTGGTTAATCTTACATAGAAAGGATACTATAGGAAGGCTGCATGTGTGTGTGAGATAGAGTATGAGTGGTCTCTTTCCCACCCTATACTCAGGACAGTTCACATAGTCAAATTCCACTGGGACTCTAATTGACAGAGCAGAGCTGTTTTTCTTAATGAAATCCAAGTTTTTCCTCCAGAGAGGAGCTTAGAATAAAAATGGGATTATGTTGTCTTATAGAACAACTCAATACAGGTCACAGTGGGATAAGTTTCATATACTTAATTGAATCTTTTTGTGAATGGCATTCTTTAATGAATTTTTAATAGAAGATACAGTGTTTTCATTTAGTAGCAACAAAAGGGAGAATTGCTTTATAAACATTTTAATAGAAAATTTATATATTGAAAGCTGTACTGCTTCCTCAAGAGGGTATACTATGTTTATTTCCCCAAAGCAGATGGCGCATCAGTATGTGGCCTCAAGGTATTGTCCTTAAAGTCTCCAATGTTCAAGTTATGTGAATGGACAAGAGAGCGTTTAAAAATTCCTTTTTGAAAATAATTTATTTGGGGAAGAGCACATTATCAGGGTAATTTTTGAAGGCAAATATTCAATCATTTTGATTTAAACTCAGTGACCAGGAAACAAAACTTGCTATAATGGAAATAATAATAATTCTGGAATTGGTGTTATTATCTTTAACAAGTTGTATGATCATTAACCTCTTTTCTCTCTGAATACTGAAATTTTCTTGATCTAGTTTGTCTCTGTGTTCCCACCCAAATCTCATCTCAAATTGTAATTCCCCCTCATCCAAGGAGGAGATGATTGGATCCTGTGGGTGGTTTCCCCCATGCTGTTCTTGTGATAGTGCATGAGTTCTCATGAGATCTGATGGTTTTATAAGCCTCTGGCATTTCCCCTGCTTGCACTTCTCTCTCCTGCTGCCATGTGAAGGTCCTTGCTTCCCCTTTGCCTTTTGCCGTAATTGTAAGTTTCTGAGGCCTCCCCAGCCATGAGAGACTGTGAGTCAATTAAAACTCCTTTGTTTATAAATTACACAGCCTTGGGTAGTATCTTTATAGATATGTGAGAATGGACTAATATATTCCTCATCTATGAAATATTGGGATAGCTAATCTTTAGGGGCACTTTCAGTTGTAAAATAGAACCTGATATTATCTGAGAATTTTGTTTAGGACCCATCAGCAAACCTACTTTCTTGGTTCTACTTAATATATGTAGATGAAAAACCATGAGTTTATGCTCTTAATTACCTCTGCAAATGATGATATCTCTATCATAGAGTTACTCTGAGGATTAAAATGAAAAATGAGATAATATATTTAAAGTAATTAGCACAGTGCCTAGGTATAGCATAGAAAATGTTTAATAAATATTCCCCCCAATCTCTTTATTATTTAGTCATATAACCTCAGTGACAATGAACCTAGGTGTTTTCTAGGCACAAACACTTAATATTCCAAATTAAACATTTCAGGTTTTTGGTAGTTATGACTGATATAAAATTATAGCTAAAGTCCCTATTCTTCAAGACTTTATTTGAAATTTAGTGGAACTTCTCTTATCATGGATAAATTGCATTGGTATTTACATGCAAATATGAAATGTTTTTCTTTAAAATTTTTTTTCATTATAAAACTAACTTAAGGCCAGGTGCAGTGGCTCACACTTGTAATGCCAGCACTTTGGGAGGCTGAAGTAGGAGAACTGCTTGAACCCAGGAGTTCGAGACCAGCCTGGGCAACATAGCAAGACCATGTCTTCACAAAAAATACAAAAATTAGCTGGGGATGGTGGTGTGTGTTTGAAGTCTCAGCAACTTGGGAGGCTGAGGTGGGAGGATTGCTTGAGCCAGGGAGGTTGAGGCTGCAGTGAGCCATGATTGCATTACTGTACTCTAGAGCAAGACCCTATGTCAAAAAAACAGAAACAAAACCAAAAACAAACCTAACTTACATGCGTGAAATAAGACTAGGAAGTAGAAAAAAATTTTTCCTACCAAATGTAATGGCCATTAATGTTAACATTTTAGTACTTCTTTAATATTTATTTCATATTTAAGTTTTTAAAAACTTTGATTAGAGCATATGGTAGATGTAATTTAAAATTCTGTTTTTATCAATTAATATGATAAGCATGTCTCACATAATTTGATCTCTTTACAATCATTTAAATAGATACAGCTGGGCGCAGTGGCTCATCCCTGTAATCTTAGCACTTTGGGAGGCCAAGGTGCGTGGATTACCTGAGCTCAAGAGTTCAAGACCAACCTGGGCAACATGGTGAAACCCCATCTCTACTAAAATACAAAAAATTAGCCGGGCATGGCGGCGTGCACATGTAATCACAGCTACTTGGGAGGCTGAGGCAAGAGAATTGCTAGAACCCTGGAGGCAGAGGTTGCAGAGAGCTGAGATCGTGCCACGGCACTCCAGCCTGGGCAGCAGAGTGAGACTCCATCTCTAAAAAAAAAGATGCAAACATTTTAACAATTGTTCTAAATGCTTATTAACTGTTTTTCAAATGACTTTTTTTTTGGGAATTTCTAGGATACAATTATATTGTCCACAAATATAGATTTTACTTTTTAACAATTTCATGTTCTCAAAAATTGTCAGTAGTTTGGTGTAGTTGAATCAAGGCTTCAGAGGGGGGCAGTCAGAGATAACCCAGGAGGGAGAAAGTGGATCTGGATCACGAAGTCCTGTGAATGTTAGGCTAATAGTTTTGGGTTTTATTCTGTAGAAATGAAGAGATGTGGACAACGAAATTACATTCTTACTTTACTCCATACACAAAATCAGTTCCATATCGATTATGAGGTAAATGCGAAAGGCAAAAATGTAATGCAATTAGAAGAAAAGAGGACTGTCTTTATGACCTAAGCACATGGAATAATTTATAAAACAAACATAAAAGACATAATCTGTAGATTTTCACTAACAAATATTTATTGAATGCCTACTAAGCCAGACACTGTTCTATGTGCTTGTGATGTATCAGGGGACTGAACAGAAAAGACTAAAATCCCTCCCCTCATGTAATTTTATATTCTTAGACTTTACAAAAAATAAACCCAATATATAATAAATCACATAGTTTATAAGAAGAAAGTGAATCCAGATGCCGTGGCTCACACCTGTAACCCCAGTACTTTGGGAACCTGGGGTGGGTGGATCACTGGAGCTCAGGAGTTTGAGACCAGCCTGGGCATTACGGCAAAAACCCATCTCTATGGAAAAAAAACCAAAAACAAAACCAAAAAATACCCACACACCCACACACAATAAAATACAACTATTTGAAACCACTAATGAAATAACGAACGTAGGCAATGATGATCAATGGCTGTGAAGTTCCACTGTATATTAAGAGTGTACTTCATTGAGAAAATTGCATGTAAGCAAAGACTTGAAAACAGTGAGGGAGTTTACCATATGGATATCTGGAGGACAAATATTCCAGGCAGAGGAAACAATTAGTGCAAAGGCTGTTCAGTGGGAGTCTGTCTGAGGGTTAAAAAGTACAAAAAAAGCAGGCCAGTGAAGCTGAAACATAACGAGGAAAATTATATGAGATGGAGTCAGATTGCAACAGGAAGCCAAATTGAGTAACTGGTAGGATGAAATTGGTATCAGTTCAGTAGAGCAAGACTGGTTGAGGTAGGTTTGATGGGAGAAATCAGAAGTTAAGTTTTGAATAGTGTATGTTTAAGATGTTTATAGTGCATCCGTTTGAAGTTGTCATGTAGGCAGTTGGATATAAACCTGAAGTTCTGGGCCAGAAACCAAATGTGAAAACCATCGACATATAGATAGTACTTACATCCAGGGAATGGCAATCAGAGCACTAAAGGGAGGAAATTGATAGAAAAATGAAGACAACCAGGACTGAGTTTTGGAGAGATAGCCAGGACAAGACAAGTTGCAGGTGTTTCCTATCTACATCTATTAGTAGACCTTCTTGTTTTACTTGATTGATTGATTGGTTGGGCTCAACTGATTCTCCCACCTCGGCCTCCCAGAGTGCTGGGATTACTGGCATGAGCCACACGGCACCTGGCCTGGTGATTTTTTTCCCCTTTATTTTAGAGGGGGAGTGGAAGTTTATTTAAAAGCTTTAGAGCAGCAAGGAAAGGAAAAAAGAAAAATACACTTGGAAGAGAGCCAGGTGGGTGACTTTAGAAACCAAGTGTGCAGCTTGACCTCTTGACTTGGGATTTTATACCTTGGCATACTTCCGGTATCTTGAGTTCCTTCTCTCCACTCCTGAGATCTTATTGGGAAGCTGCTGATCAGTTTCAGGTGTTTCCTGTGTACATCTATTAGTTGACCTTCTCTGGCACTGGCTGTGGCCAATGATTGCTTTAGAGAAACAGTTAAAAACTGCCTGAGCATCCTCACCTGGTACTTACCCAGGACTCTTAGGGTGTGCGTGTGTGTGCGCCCACGAGCGTGCGTGGAAATCCTCTCCTGCCCTGCTCATACCTGACTACCCACTGCACCATTTCCTTCCTCAAGATTCCAAGACCCCAAATCCTTGGGGAAAAATGGACGAAGGTCAGTCTTCTCTAACTGCTTTCTTTGAGAGAGGGGCGGTGGTGGTGGTTCTGTAGCTCTTGTCCTCTTCCTAGCTGTCAGGGCACGGTTGGTTCTGTAAGCTGGTGAAAGCAGTATTCAGCCAGGTTCAAGGGAGACGGGCAGAATTTCGCCTATGTCATGTCCCCCTGATAGGCAGTCTAGAGGCCCCCTGTAGACGGGTGACTCTTGAATATTGAGAGGACAGTATTCTTCACTGAGGAGCATCTGGAGCTTGAGGGCCTTACTTTGAGGTGAAAAGACATTACTTATCTTTCTGCTTAAAGAGGAACCTCAGGTCTTCCAGGGCCTTACAAGTGTGTTCAGGAGCTGAGGGCGTCACTTCTAGCTCTGGCATTTTGGACCTTTTCCATGGCTTAATAGGGTATAATGCATCCAGCTGGCAGTCTCTGGTACTTACCGAGTCACTGCACTAAATATGTTATCTGTGGAAGGTGTTCAAGTCACATGGTGACAAATCAGTCTGTAGCAACCTCAGTTCTTGCCTCCTTAGAAGAAATTCAACTGAGGGTCATAAAGCAGATAAAGAGACAGAGGCAAGTTTCAGACTAGGAGTGGCAGTATAATAAAAAAGCTTTAGAACAGTAAAGAGAAAAGGCAAGGGAGAAAAGGAAACTTGGCAGAGGGCCAAGCAGGTGCCTTGCAAAACCAAGTGCGCCCCTGGTGATTTTAATTCTATAAATTCTTTATTGCTTATTGGGTATATTTTTACAAAAAGGAATGGTTCTTCATCAATTACTTCATTATCCTGAGGTATAATTTTTACAGCAAAAGTGGGATGAGTACTTGGTTCTTTTTATGAGAAAGACTTAACTATTGATTATTTTTAATGATTATAAGATCATTCAGTTTTTCTTTCAACTCCCTTCAAAGTTATATTCTAATTTGTTATAAATTTTATTTTCTTTTAATTTAACCCCATAATCTAGTTATAATAATTTTAATAATTATATTTTATATTATTAAAACAGTTTTAGTGTTACTCTCTCCTTAAATTGGAGGTATTTTTCTTATAAACAGTAAATGGCTGGTTTTGTCTTTTAGCAGAATAATCAATTCCATTTATCTTTGTTGAAATTACTGATATATGTGTATTTATTTTTTTCATCTAATTTTGGACTTTTAATTTAGCCTGCTTTATTTCTTTTTTTTCCTCTACTATTCTTGCCTACTTTTGGATTAAGCTCTTTTTCTTTATTCTTATTTTCCCCTCTACTAATAAAGATATTGTATATATTCTTGTACTCTTTTTGTAGTTACCTTTCTGCTGAACATAATAAAGACATATAATGCTTAAATTGTGATCAGCCTGTTTACAAAGGAGTCTAGTATTTCAAAGTATTTCAGTTCTTAAGAACTAAGATTTTAATATTAGTTTTCTTAAGAAGTAAAATACTAATATTTTAATCCCCAAATTAGATATTATTGCTATTCATTTATACATGCTTTTTCAGATTCATCTCATGTTTACCATTTTCTTTGATTGTTAGCATCTTTTGCATCTCAGACCTCCCTTAAAGCCTGTTTTCCTTTTTCATGAAGTGCACATTTTAGACATTCCTATAGTGATATCTGTTGATAATAAACTCTTTGAGTTTCTGTTCTTTTGCAAATGCCATTATTTCAACTTAATTGGGAAAGATAGTGTTAATAGGGGATACTTACCTGAAAGTTGCCTTCTTGGCATTTTGAAGATATTTCACTATTCTTTTTCCTTCTGTTGTTGCTCTTGAGAGATTAGTCATTGGTATGTTGTTCTGTTGTAGGTAATACGATTTTTTTTTCCTCTCTGGGGGCCTGTAAATTTTCTTTGTCTTGGGGTTTTACAAATTCACAACATGTGTCTAAGTGTGAATTTCTTCCTTTATTTACCTTGTTTGGATTTGTTGTCTATTGATTCTGAGGATGTGTGATTTCCTTAAGAAAATTCTGGGAAATCATCAGCTTTTACATTATTTAAATATCATTTTTCCCTTTCTAATCTCTCTTGAAACTGCAATTATTAAATTCTTTGATTTTTCATCTCATGGTTTCTTTGTAATGTCTCTGTACATTTTCTTACTCTAATTTCTCTCTATGCTTCCTGTTTCTTAATCTTTTTCATATTTTTCATCTGAGAAACTTCTAAATAATTTCCTCATAAATATTTCCCAGCTCTCTAATTCTCTTTAGATTTGTTTATTCATCTATTTAACCTGACATTAAATTTCTAATTTCAAGTATATTTTCATTTTTAGTTCTGTTTGGTTCTGCCTTCAAGTCTGCATGATCCGTTTTGATGGTCTCTTTGTCCTTCATTTATAAATTAGTATTTTTAAATTATGTATTTCTATTTATACATTAATACAATTATTTTAATTATGTATTCTTAATTTCTGGTTATTCAAAATATGTAATTGCTGCATGTATGATCCTATATCTTCTTGATTCTGCTGATTTTTGGTTACGATTTCTTGGTTTCTCTGTGTGTTATTTATTTTTGAGCTCTTAACCTTTAAATTTTATTTTTGGAAATTATTTGAGAGGTAAGTTTATAAATGTGTTTCTCCAGAGATAATATGTGTTTGCTTTTGCCAGGTGCCCGGGGGGCACTACTGACCTAGGACTATTTTAAACTTACTTTCAGTTTGGAATTTTTCCAGTGACAGAGGTGATGGAAATTCTATTCCTGGTCCCATGTAAGGGAAGGCCTATAATTATGACATCTTAGGTGAGAATTTTTATCCCTCTTCTCTTAGAGCCTTTAGGTAGGATTATATGATCTGATTCTCCACTTTGTAAAAAAAAAAAAAAAAAAAAAAAAAAAAAAATCAGGCATTGTCCTTTTCCCCTTGTGTATAAGTTCCGTTAAAACTCAATTTCCAGGCCACCAGGGATCAATCCAGCTGGATTCCTAATTTCATTTTTTTGAATCAAATAAAAACCACAATGCGATGCCACCTCACTCTTGCAAGAATGGCCATAATAAAAAAATAATAGATGTTGGCATGGATGTGATAAAAAGGGAATACTTTAACCTACTAGTGGGAATGTAAACCAGTACAACCACTATGGAAAACAGTATGGAGATTTCTTAAAGATCTGAAAGTACATCCACCATTTGATCAGCGATCCCACTGCTAGGTATCTACCCAGTGGAAAATAAGTCATTAGATGAAAAAGATACTTGCACACGCATGTTTATAGCAGCACAATTTGTGATTGCAAAAATATGGAACCAGTCCAAATGCCCATCATAAGGGAGTAGATAAAGAAAATTGTGTGTGTGTGTGTGTGTGTGTAAGATGAAATGCTACTCAGCGGTAAAAAGGAATGAAATAATGGCATTCATAACAACCTGGATGGAATTGGAGACTCTTATTCTAAGTGAAGTAACTCAGGAATGGAAATCTAAACATTGAATTTTCTCACTCATGTGAGAGCTACGCTATGAGGATGCAAAGGCATAAGAATGATGCATTGAACTTTGGGGACTTGGGGAAAGAGTTGGGGGTGGCGAGGGATAACAGACTGCACATTGGGTGTAGTGTACACTGCTCGCATGATGGGTGCACCAAAATCTCAGAAATCACCACCAAAGAACGTGTTCATGTAATCAAATACCACTTGTTCCCCAAAAACCTATTGAAATAAAAAACTAATTCATGCTTCATATTTTTAAAAAAGTTGTTTTTGCATTTTATCTAGATAAAACTGGTATAGAAGAAATAAAAAATTTAAATAGATGAGAAACCATGGAATAAATGTAATATTTTAAATAACTATCTTAAAAAAATAAATTCTAGATTCAGAAGATTTTTATGGGTGAGTACTTGAAAATTGTTATGGAATAGATACTTTTCATGTTCTATAAAATTTTCCAGAGCATGGGAAAATAATATCTTAATACAAAACCCAGTGAAGGTGTTCCAGTAGCATTTCTTGGTCAATTTCATTTATGCATATTTTGGAATCTTGAACAAAATTCTGTCAAGTATGTGTTAAAAAATAAAACATCAGGCTAGGTGTAGCAGCATACCTTATAGTCCCAACTGCTCATCAGTCTGAGGTGAGAGGACCACTTGAGCCCAGGAATTTGAATCCAGCCCAATCAATGTAACGACTGCCCTTCTATTAAAACAAAACAAAAAACAAACCACATCTTATAAAAGATTTTATTTCAGGAACATAAAGATAATTGACTATTAGGAAATCTCACATTATAGTACAATACGTTATTAAAATCTATATTATCCTAATAAATCCAGAAAAGGTATTGAGAGTATTCACACATTTAGCATAAATGTTTAGTTTTTGGGAATAGAAACACAGCATAATTAAATGTACTTATTTTGAAATCAACAATTAATGTATTACTTCATGGTAAAATGTGGCTTAGAGCTAAAGAGAAAGTGTCAAATTGGTGATTTCATTTAAGAATCAATTTTTGTAGCTCAAAATGGGAAAAAATGGAATCACTTAATGAGAGGAAGGTTATAGTTGGAAGAGAAAGCATTGAAGAATAGACCTTTGGGAGTGCCTGCAATAAGTAGGTAGAAACTGAGAAAATGTGGTGAAAGAGAACCTGGGCAGTGTAGTTTCTTGGAAAATGTAACGAGGAAAGTGTTTTAAGAATAAGACAAGGCCAGATAATGTTAATACCATAGAGCGGTTGAGAAAGAAAAGGACGAAGTTATTGATGACTTTTCAGAGAGGTGTTTTTTTCTTTTTTTTGACATGGAGTCTTGCCGCGTCACGCAGGCTGGAGTGCAGCGGCGTAATCTTGTCTCACTGCAACTCCACCTACCGGGTTCAAGCAATTCTCCTGCCCCAGCCTCCCGAGTAGCTGTGATTACAGACATGTGCCATCACATTCAGCTAATTTTTTGTATTTTTAGCAGAGATAGAGTTTCACCTTGTTAGCCAGGATGGTCTCAATCTGACCTCCTGATCAGCCCGCCCCAGCCTCCCAAAGTGCTGGGATTACAGGTGTGAGCCACCACCCCCAGCTGAGAGGTGTTTTAATAGAGAGCTCTGAATAGAATCCAGGTTGTAGTTTATTGAGGTGTAGCCTGAAAATGCAATATACAGTCATTATAGACTTTTCCACCTTGTTTAGTGGTAAAGAATAGGAGAATAGCAGATGCATGTTAAGGACAAAAATAGACCTCAACGTTTTGTTTTTGTTTTTTAAATAGGCGGTAATATTTATAGACTAAAAGGAAGAAATTTTTTTTATGGAGAGATTAAAGATTTTGATGAAATAATGTCTTATTTATAAACTAAAAGGAAGGAAATTTTCAGATGAAGAGATTAAAGACTTTGATGAAATATTGTTTTGGAGAAGTCAGGAAACCACAGGGTAAAGTACTAAGTAGTATGAATTAATGGAGACACTTTATTATCTAAGAAAGAAAAATGTGTGAGCATACAAAGAAATTTAGGAGTGGGAGGAGGAAGATTAAGGGAAATAATATTTACCCTTGATTTCCGTGAAGTGAGGCCATTTATTGAGACTAAAGATAGCATGAGTAGGCTTTTAGGGACTTAAAAAATGTAGGAAACATTCTCTAATTTTCTTTGGGAGTGTCTGACAAGTTAATCAGGGATGATTAAAACACAACTTAGCAGAATTAAGTGATGAGCTGAAATGCAGTGTCATCTGAAATTTGTTTTTATTACGGTATAATTATATATATTTTAGGCCAGGTATTCCAGAGAGCAAAACTCTGAGATAAAAATTTGCAAGCAGGAAGTTTACCGGAGAGGGCTCTCAGGATTAACACCTGTCGGGGAAGAGAAGGAAGCAGGATTGTGCAAAAAAGAGTGATTAAGTTGTGATGCATTCTCAACACAGGCCAATGCTCTGGGTGGGTGCCCCGCAGAGACACCCTGCATTAAGGTGAGTGGGCCACGCTGTTATAAAGCCATTTTGATCTGTGATTGATGCAGGCAGCCCCTAGTAAGGAAATGTGACTTGGGCAAGGAGCCTCTTCTTAGCTGAGAGCTGCTAGCTGGCAATGGTCCTGCAGCAGGGAAAATAAATCTTGGCACTGGAGGGACTGGGCTCCACATCACAGCATCCACTGCAGACCACCCCTTCTGCCACTGAAAGCCAGTTTTTTCATATAACTTCTGGGAGCATGTCCTCTATGACTGTGCTGGGCTCCTTTCCATTGGAGAAGCTTATAAGAGGAAAGTTAATGGGATGAACTGCTGTCTCTTTGACTGAGCTGGGTTTGAGTGGCAATTGATTTTAACCAACTCCTTTCTGATAGGTTCCCCTTATCCTCAACTTGCATCTCTTTTCGTTTTGGCAGCTTATCTTTTGGGGTACTTAGGTCCTCATCTCTGAGATATCTGAGTTCTTGGTTACCATGCCCCCTTCAGGCAACAGCTGCTGGACTCATCAATTTACCTTCAAATCTGGACAAAACACACATTCGGAGATGCCCAGATGGATTATATCTGTGTTGGCAGATCAAATACACTGAAACCCCTCATATGATAGTACTAGCTCTTGCCTTGTAAGCATAGAAGTCAAACTCATACTCATAATACATGGCTATTGTATTATGAGTCAAGATGAATCAATCACTGTCCCCTCCAAAGTGGAAATGGTTCATTGTTTGTATTTGCTATCAAATGTCTGGTTGGTTTCTTTGAGAAATGGGGTTTACTATTGGTGGAAAATTGCACATTGTGCAGTGGCAGAAGGTAGGTTACCCTTGGTGAGTGAGAGGCATACTGTTGGGGACTTCATAGTCTTCATTTCTACTATTGCTACTACATTTATAAATCTATAATTCATTACTGGGCTGGCCAGTGACAGACTCTGGCTGATACCAGCTGGTTGACTGATTTTATTTGGTTGTTGAATTGTCTTTCCTGTGTTGAATGCTCTTTGGAGGGCATTAATAATGCAAATATATTTACACTTCATGCCCATTCCTGTAAGTATATCCACATGCCTTTCCCCCTGACCCTCTGGTTCTCTGATCCTTCAAGTTTTCTGCAATCAGCTATTTTACCAACTGGCCAAGCCATATGCCACTGCCCACTTTTTTTTCCACACAAAGTATATGACAAGGCACACTGACTGCAGCTTTATTCATTAGTAGGATTTCCTTTCACTGCTGTCTTTTAAGATCACCCTGTTATGCAGCTGAATCTATATTTTACTGTCTATCACAGAGTGAGCTGGCTATCTGTGAACCAAGCTCAGGTTTGATTCCTTCATTAGTCGTCATCCACTGGGTACACTGAAATCCCAGTAAACAGTAGCAGATGATAGGTGGCATCTGGGGCACAAGTCATGTTCTGCCAGCCCTGCTTTATCCCAATCCTTTGGATGGACCATTTCCGTCTAACTCTGGGATAAGGTGGCAGATGTATACTGTTGTCCATTCTAAGTGAAGTAAAACTTCTGATTCTCCTTTCAGATAAGGCTAGAAAAGAATTCACCACATCAAAGGCAGTTATCACATCTGACATAGCAGCTTCAAGACAGCCTTCAGGGTCTCTCTGGCATTTGTATGAACTACAAGTTAAATTAAACGAAGCTATATGATGGGGACCATTACTCCTGCAGGTCTTTAAAAATGCAGTAACCTCTATCATTCTCTTAGGGACGTGATGCTATTTTAACTTACTTCTTGGCCAGGGGGTAGGCAAGGCAGTTTCAGAGACTTTCACTTGGCCTTCCTTTTCACTAAAATAGTGCTTGCTCCCTAGGCGGAGGAACCAACGTTGGGCTTCTGCAAACTACCAGCTATATTTTATTTTTATTTTTATCAGAATTTTTAAAATTATACTTTAAGCTCTGGGGTACATGTGCAGAACATGGTTTGTTACATAGGTATACATGTGCCATGGTGGTTTGCTGCATCCATCACCCCATCATCTACATTAGGTATTTCTGTTAATGCCATCCCTCCCAATCCCCCCACCCCCTGCTATGCCTCCTCTAGGTCCCCCCGCCCACAGGCTCTGGTGTATGATGTTCCCTTCCCTGTGTCCATGTGTTCTCATTGTTCAACATCCAATTATGAGTGAGAACATGCAGTGTTTGATTTTGTGTTCTTGTGTCACTTTGCTGAGAATGATGGTTTCCAGCTTGTTCCGTGTCCCTGTGAAGGACATGAACTCATCCTTTTTTATGGCTGCATAGTATTCCATAGTGTATATGTGCCACATTTTCTTTATTCAGTCTATAATTGATGGGCATTTGAGTTGGTTCCAAGTCTTTGCTATTGTAAACTGTGCTGCAGTAAACATACGTGTGCATGTGTCTTTATAATAGAATGATTTATAATCCTTTGGATATATACCCAGTAATGGGATTGCTGGGTCAAATGGAATTTCTATTTCTAGGTCCTTGAGGAATCACCACACTGTCTTCCACAATGGTTGAACTAATTTACACTCCCACCAACAGTGTAAAAGTGTTCCTGTTTCTCCACATCCTCTCCAGCATCTGTTGTCTCCAGATTTGTTAATGATCGCCATTCTAACTGGTGTGAGATGGTATCTCAATGCAGTTTTGATTTGCATTTCTCTAATGACCAGTGATGATGAACTTTTTTTTCATATGTTTGTTGGCTGCATAAATGTCTTCTTTGAAATGTGTTTGTTTATATCTTTCACCTACTTTTTGATGGGGTTGTTTATTTCTTGTAGATTTGTTTAAGTTCTTTGTAGATTCTGGATATCAGCCTTTTGTCAGATAGGTAGATTGCAAACATTTTTCCCCATACTGTTGGTTACTGGTACACTGTAATGATAGTTTTGTTGTTGTTTTTTTTCTGTGCAGAAGCTCTTAAGTTTAATTAGATCCCATTTGTCTGTTTTGGCCTTTGTTGCCATTGCTTTGGTGTTTTAGTCATGAAGTCCTTGCCTATGCCTATGTCCTGAATGCTATTGCCTAGGTTTTCTTCTAGGGTTTTTATGGTGTTGGGTCTTATGTTCAAATCTTTAATCCATCTGGAGTTAATTTTTGTATAAGGTGTAAGTAAGGGATTGGGTTTCAGCTTTCTGCATATGGCTAGCCAGTTTTCTCAACACCGTTTATTTAATAGGGAATCCTTTTCCCATTGCTTTTTTTTTTTTTGGTCAGGTTTGTCAAGATCAGATGGCTGTAGATGTGTGTTGTTACTTCTGAGGCCTCTGTTAGGTTTCATTGGTTTATATCTCTGTTTTGGTACCAGTACCATGCTGTTTTGATTACTGTAGCCTTGCAAGTCAGGTAGTGTGGTGCCTCTAGCTTTTTTTTTTTTTTTTTTTTTTTTTTTTTTTTTGCTTAGGTGTGTCTTGGCTATTTGGCTGTTTGGTTCCATATGAAGTTTAAGGTGTTTTTTTCCAGTTCTGAGAAGAAATTGATGTAGCTTGATGGGGATAGCATTGAATCTATAAATTACTTTGGGCAGTATGGCCATTTTCACTATATTGATTCTTCCTAACCATGATCATGGAATGTTTTTTTCATCTGTTTGTGTCCTCTTTTATTTCCTTGAGCAGTGGTTTGTAGTTCTCCTTGAAGAGGTCCTTCACATCCCTTGTTAGTTGTATTCCTAGGTATTTTATTCTCTTTGTAGCAATTGTGAATGGGAATTCACACAAGATTTGGCTCTGTCTGTTGTTGGTGTATAGGAATGCTTGTGATTTTTGCACATTGATTTTGTATCCTGAGACTTTGCTAAGTTGCTTATCAGCTTAAGGAGATTTTGGGCTGAGACAATGGGTTCTAAATACACAATTGTGTCATCTGCAAATAGAGACAATTTGACTCCGTTTTTTCCTAATTGAATAGGCTTTATTTTTCTTGCCTGATTGCCCTGGCCAGAACTTCCTATACTATGTTGAATAGGAGTGGTGAGAGAAGGTATTCTTGTCTTGTGCCAGTTTTCAAAGGGAATGCTTCCAGTTTTTG
The DNA here is from genome assembly GCA_004027835.1 of Alouatta palliata. NCBI lineage: Eukaryota > Metazoa > Chordata > Mammalia > Primates > Atelidae > Alouatta > Alouatta palliata. Next base: position 42,468 of record PVKV010004421.1, read on the forward strand.
CCCATTCAGTATGATATTGGCTGTGGGTTTGTCATAAATAGCTCTTATTATTTTGAGGCACTTTTCATCAATATCTAGTTTATTGAGAGTTTTTAGCATGAAGGGCTGTTAAATTTTGTCAAAGACCTTCTTTGCATCTATTGAGATAATCATGTAGTTTTTGTCTTTGTTCTGTTTATGTGATGGATTACCTTTATAGAATTGCATATGTTGAACCAGACCTGCATCCCAGGGATGAAGCTGACTTGATCATGATGGAGAAGCTTTTTGATGTGCTGTTGGATTCAATTTGCCAGTATTTTACTGAGGATTTTCACATCAGTGTTCATGGATATTGGCCTGATGAACCAATAGTTGTGTCTCTGCCAGGTTTTGGTATTAGGATGATGTTGGTCTCATAAAATGAGTTAGGGAGGATTTCCTCTTTTGGTATTGTTTGGAATAGTTTCAGAAGGAATGGTACCAGCTTCTCTTTTTACCTTTGGTAGAATTGGGCTGTGAACCCATCAGGTCCCGGAGTTTTTTTGGTTGGTAGGCTATTAATTGCTGCCTTAACTTCAGATTTTGTTATTGGTCTATTCAGGGATTCAGCTTCTTCCTGGTTTAGTCTTGAGAGGGTGTAAGTGTCCAGGAATTTGTCCATTTCTTCTAGATTTAGTGGTTTATTTGCATAGAGATGTTTATAGTATTCTTTGATGGTAGTTTGCATTTCTGTGGGATTGGTGTTGATATCCCCTTTATCATTTTTTATTGCATCTATTTGATTCTTCTCTCTTTTCTTTATTATTCTGGCTAGCAGTCTATCTATTTTGTTGACCTTTTCAGAAAACCAGCTCCTGGATTCATTGATCTTTTTTTTTTTTCTGAAGGTTTTTTTTTTTTTTTTTTTTTAATCTCTAGCTCCTTCAGTTCTGCTATGATCTTAGTTATTTCTTGTCTTCTGCTAGCTTTTGAATTTGATCTTGCTCCTCTAGTTCTTTTAATCGTGACGTTAAGGTATCGATTTTAGATCTTTTCTTGTTTCTCTTGTTGGCATTTAGTCCTATTAATATCCCTGTAGACATTGCTTTAAATGTGTCCCACAGATTCTGGTACATTGTGTCTTCATTCTCATTGGTTTCAAAGAACATCTTTATTTTTGCCTTCATTTCATTATTTATCCAGTAGTCATTCAGGAGCAGGTTGTTCAGTTTCCATGTGGTTTTGAGTGAGATTCTTAATCCTGACTTCTAATTTGATTGCACTGTGATCTGAGAGAGTATTTGCTGTAATTTCTGTTCTTTTGCATTTGCTGAGGAGCGTTTTACTTCCAATTATGTGGTCAGTTTTAGAATAAGTGTGACGTGGTGCTGAGAAGAATGTATATTCTGTGGATTTGGGGTGGAGAGTTCTGTAGATGTCTGTTAGGTCCGCTTGGTCCAGATCTCAGTTCAAGTCTTAGATATCTTTGTTAATTTTCTGTTTTGTTGATCTGTCCAATATTGACAGTGGGGTGTTAAAGTCTCCCACTATTATTGTGTGGGAGTCTAAGTCTTTTTTTTTTTTTGAGATGGAGTGTTGTACTATCACCAGGGCTGGAGTGTAGTGGTACAATCTTGACTCACTGCAACCTCCGCTTCCTGGGTTCAAGTGATTCTCCTGCCTCAGCCTCCCAAGTAGTCAGGATTATAGGCAATTGCCTCCACACCCAGCTAATTTTTTGTATTTTTAGTAGAGATCGGGTTTTGCTATGTTGGCCAGGCTGGTCCTGAATGCCTGACCTCGTGATCCACCCACCTCAGCCTCCCAAAGAGCTAGGATTACAGCCACCACCCCCGGCATCTCTTTGTAGGTCTCTAAGAACTTGCTTTATGAATCTGGGTGCTCTTCTATTGGGTGCATATATATTTAGGATAGTTAGCTTTTCTTGTTGCACTGATCCCTTTTCCATTATGTAATGCTTTCTTTGTCTCTTTTGATCTTTGTTAGTTTAGTCTGTTTTATCAGATCACACACCCTACTTTTATTTGCTCTCCATTTGCTTCATAAAACTTCCTCCATTCCTTTATTTTGAGCCTGTGTTTGGCTTTGCATGTGAGATGGGTCTTCTAAATAAAGCACACCAACAGTTTTTGACTCTATCTAATTTGCCAGTCTGTGTCTTTTGATTGGGGCATTTAGCCCATTTACATTTATGGTAATATCATTGTATGTGAATTTTATTCTGCTGTTTTGATGCTAGCTGGTTGTTTTGCCCATTAGTTTGTGCAGTTTCTTCATATTGTTAATGGTCCTTACAATTTGGTATGTTTTTGCAGTGGGTAGTACTGGTTGTTCCTTTCCATATTTAGTGCTTGCTTCAGGAGCTCTTGTAAGGCAGTCCTGGTGGTGATGAAATCTCTCAGCAGTTGCTTGTCCTTAAAGAATTTTATTTCTCCTTCGCTTATGAAGCTTAGTTTGGCTGGATATGAAATTCTGGCTTGAAAATTTTTTTCTTTAAGGATGTTGAATATTGACCCCCACTCTCTTCTGGCTTGTTGGGTTTCTGCCAAGAGATCCGCTATGCATCTGATGGGTTACCCTTTGTGGGTAACCCAATCTTTCTCTCTCATTTCCCTTAGCATTTTTTACTTCATTTCAACTCTGGTGATTCTGACGATTACATGTCTTGGGATTGCTCTTCTTGAGGAATATCTTTGTGGTGTTCTGTCTTTCCTGAATGTGAATGTTGGCCTGTCGTGCTATGTTGGGGAAGTTCTCCTGGATAATATCCTGAAGAGTGTTTAGGTACACTGATCAAACATAGTTTTGGTCTTGTCACATAATCCCATATTTCTTGGAGGCTTTGTTCATTTCTTTTCACCTGTTTTCTCTAATCTTGCCTCCTCATTTTAGTTCATTGAGTTGATCTTCAATCTCTGAAATCCTCTCTTCCACTTGATCGGTTTGGCTATTGAAACTTGTGTATGCTTCATGAAGTTCTTGTGCTGTGTTTTTCAGCTCCGTCAAGTCATTTATATTCTTTTCTATGCGGTTATTCTAGTTAACATTTCATCTAACCTTTTTTCAAAGTTCTTAGCTTCCTTGCATTGGGTTAGAACATGCTCCTTTAGCTGGAAGAAGTTTGCTATTACCCACCTTTTGAAGCCTGCTTCTGTCAATTCATCAAACTAATTATCCTTCCAGTTTTGTTCCCTTGCTGGTGAGGAGTTGTGATCCCTTGGAGGAGAAGAGGTGTTTTGGTTTTTGGATAGTTTAGTCTTTTTGCACTGGTTTCTTCCCATCTTTGTGGATTTATCTACATTTGGTCTTTGAAGTTCATGACCTTTGGATGGAGTCTCTGAGTGGGTATCCTTTTTGTTGATGTTCAAACTGTTTATGTCTGTTAGTTTTGCTTCTAACAGTCAGGCCCCTCTTCTGCAGGTCTGCCGGAGTTTGCTGGAGGTTCACTTCAGACCCTGCTTGCCTGGGAATCAGCAGTGGGGGCTGCAGAACAGCAAAGATTACTGCCTTATTCTTCCTCTGGTAGCTTTGTTCCAGAAGGGTACCCGCCAATGCCAGCCAGAGCTCTCCTATACTAGGTGTCTGTCAGCCCCTGCTTGGAGGTGTCTCCCTGTCAGGATACACGGGGATCAGGGAGCCACTTGAGGAGGCAGTCTGTCTCTTATCAGAACTCAGGCACTGTGCTAGAAAATCTGTTGCTCCCTTCAGAGCTGCCAGGCAAGGACATTAAAGTCTGCTGAAGTTGAACCCACAACCACCCCTTTTTCCTGGGTGCTCTGTCCCAGGAAGGTGGGGACTTTGTTTATAAGTCCCTGACGGGTGGCTGTGTTTTTTCAGAGATGCCCTGCCCAGCAAGAAGGGAGTCTAGTGACAGTCTGCCTGTGGAGGCCTTGCTGAGCTGCCGTGGGCTCTGCCCAGTTGCTGTGTCAACTTTCCAGTGACTTTGTTTACACAGGCGAGGTTAAAACCACCTGCCGGAGCTTCAGCAATGGCAGACGCCCCTCCCCTTACAGAGCTCAAATGTCCCAGATCGAGCTCAGACTATTGTGCTGGCTGCAAGAATTTCAAGCCAGTGGATCCTAGCTTGCTGGTGTTCTTGGTGGTGGGATCCACTGGGCCAGATCACTTGGTTCCCTGGCTTCAGCCCCCTTTTTCAGGGGAATGAGCGGTTCTGACTCACTGGCCTTCTAGGTGCCACTGGGGTATGAGAAGGAAAAATGAAACTGCTGTGGCTAAAATGGCTGCCCAGTTTTGTTCTAGAAACCCAGGACACTAGTGTTACAGGCACCAGAGAGAATCTGCTGGTCTGTGGGTTGTGAAGAGTGTGGGAAAAATGCCTTATCTGAGCCTGAGTGCTAGAGTGTCAGGAAACGTCCCTAATGCCTTCCCTTGGCTAGGAGAGGGAGTTCTCCAGTCCCTTGCACTTCCCCGGTGAGGTGATGCTCCATCCTGCTTTAGCTTGCCCTCCTTGGGCTGCATGTACTAACCAGTCCCAATGAGATGAACCTCGTACCTCAGTTGAAAATGCAGAGATGTCCCTACTTCTGCATTGCTCTCGCTGGGAGCTGTGCACTGGAGCTGTTCCTGTTTGGCCATCATGGCGGAAAATCTATAGTCTGTTTTCTGACCATAGTCATCCTAGTGGGTGTGAAGTAGTATTACATCCATGTTTTGATTTGCATTTTCCTAATGACTAATGATGAATAACATGTACTTATTGTCTATTTATATGTCTTCCTCAGAGAAATGCCTATTCAAGTGATTTGCTCCTATTTTATTTGGGTTGTTTGTCTTTTTGTTGTTGAACGGTAGGTGTTCTTTGGATATTAAACTCTTGGCAGATATTTCATTTGCAAATAATTTCTCTTATTCTGTGAGCAGTCCTTTTGCTCTCTTGATAATGTACTTTGATGCACAAACATTTTTAATTTTAATCAAGTTTAATGTATCTATTTTTCTTTTGTTACTTATGCTTTTGCGTCCATATTTAAGAAACTATTGCCAAATCTAAGGTTATGAATATTTACCTCTTTGTTTTATTTTAAGGGTTGTGAAGTTTTAGCTCTAAGTATTTGATCCATTTTAGTTAATTTTTTTATATGGTGTAAGGAATCCACTTTATTCTTTTGCATCAGACTATCCAGTTGTTTCAACACCCCTTTGTTGAAGAGACTGTTTTTGCCCCATTGCATGGATTTAGCATCATTGTCAAAAATCTATAGGCTAGAAGTGTATGCGTTTATTTCTGGACCCCATTGATCTATATATCTGTCTTTATGTCAGTACTACCTTGTCCTGATACTTTATCTTTGTGGTAAGTTTTGAAATTGAGAAGTATAAGTCCTCTTTGTTTCACATTTGGATTTTTTCCCCCATAGATTTAAGAAAATAGTATGGTAAGACCACTTAATGAGATCTACTCTTAAATTTTTAAGTGTACAAAGAGTATTGTTAATTATAGGCACAATGTTGTAGAGTAGATCTCTAGAGCTTATTCATTTTGCATAACTGAAACTTCATACCCGTTGAATATCAACTCTCTGCACACTTACCTTTTTGTTTTTTTTTTTTTTTTTGAGACAGAGTCTAGGTCACTCAGGCTGGAGTGGTGCAGTCATAGCTCACTGCAGCCTCAGTGGGATCCTCCTACCTTGGTCTCTTGAGTGGTCAGGACTATGGGCATGCATCACCGTGCCCAGCTAAGTTTTATTTTTAAATTTTTTGTAGAGATAGGGTCTCACTATGTTGCCTAGGCTGGTTGCAAACTCCTGGTCTCAAGCAATCCTTCCACCTTGGTCTTTCAAAGCTTTGGGATTATAGGTGTGATCCACCGTACCTGGCCGCACTTAGCTTTTAATTGGACTTATAACCATCAGCTTTTCATTGCCTTTTTTCTCCAGAGCATCAGTTGTCCCCAATAATAGCCATCTAATTATGTTTTTCTTAGAATTTCTGTTTTCCTGAAATGCTCAAAGTCCCAATACATTTCTTTCTACTGGTGGTTCCTAGTTTAGCACTGGTGAAAGTGACAATTGTATTGTCCACTTTGATACAGCTTTTTTAAAATCCAGTTTTATACATATTCTTTTGACTCTTTCTAGTATGTATTGGGTAGGTGAGAGGTGTATGGTGGACCTAGAATTATCTGGAATCCACCACCAGTGATGAGGTCTTCATTGCCAGCCAGACAGATGATATTCAAACCCGAATATTCCATCTTAGCATCTGCTTTTCCGGAAGACTACTGCTAACAAGGCAGACTCTGGAATAGAGATTAGTATGTAGGAGATTTATCAGGGAGTACTTTCAGGGCTAACAATTTTTGTGGAAGGATAGGAAGAAGGACTGACTGGGCAGAGGGAGAAGTCAGGCTGTGGTTCAGTCTTCACAGCCTCAGCCAACTTCACAGGGGCTCAGAAGCTGGGATGGCTTTTCAAAGTAGTCCTAAATTGGGATGAAGGGACTGTTAATCTTGTGCACTGACCAGTCATTTTATGGGGCTGTGTTCATGGGTGCAGCTATCTTCAGCTGAGGGCAGTTCTTGGAGAGCTAAGGGCTATCTGCCAGCAGCACTTCCAGCCACTGGGGAATACAAATCTTTCAGTCCTGAAGTGGGGATCTGGGTAGCCATCACAGAACCAACCCACTTAATAATTATTCACTAACAAATGTAATTTCAATGATAGGTCTGAGGCAGTTAACAGACTTTTGCATACTTTTTTCTTACTGATATGAAAGAGGGAGTTAGAGAGCAGGAAAGCATTAGGTATTGGAGGGAGTATAGGACATCTAATGGGATCGCAGAGAAAGGTAAAGCTGCTGAGACAGAAGAAACACTTCTCTGATTCCATGACTGCATCTAGGAATTCAGCTGTGAAGAAATGGAAGCAGAAGGCTTTATTATTATTATTATTATTATTATTATTAGTGTTTTGTCCTTCAGGAGCTTAGCAGAGATCTTGTCTTACTTCCAACATAGTGTGACTTTGCATGGGTTGTAGAGATTTTTTAACCTTATTAAAATAACTCTGTTTTCAGAGGATTCTTATTTGAGGTGTTATTTTTTTTGGAGTTAACTAATAGTGTCAATGGCATTTATTTATTGGTGCTTCATGTTTGGTTCACCAGGAGGCATACTCTGGGATGGTGTTTATTCTTTAGGGTATGCATGAGGGAGTGCCCTTAGGATCAAACCTTTGAAGAGAGGTAGAAGCAGCAGAGTTGGCATGGGGAGGGGTCTAGCTGTGATGTAGACCCAGCCCAGCAGTCTCAGCCAACTCAATGGGGAGCTCTGGAGCGAAAAAGGCCTGGCAGAGATGTCTTGAACTGGGCCAACATTTCCAGTGTTTTTAAACCCTCATCAGTCATTTGACTGTGGGCTGCCCCTAGAAGGATATGACTTTTAGGGGAGAGGGTTCTTTATAGCTGAGACTAAGACAGTCCCAGAAGGGGCTGACAGCAAAGGCTGCATACCCCACAGCTGGGGCCATAGATCTTCCTAGTGACTCTCTCAATGTCACATGTCTCAGAAGTGGTAAGGAATCTAGGATTTCTGACGCCTACTTAGGAGAATTTCTGTCTCTCACATGCTGCCTCTCAGCTCATTTGATGGCCCAGCAGGACCAGCACCAAGCTTGCCAATATGGTCTCTGGGCCTTGTTCTTGGCAGCAGTGGCTGAGCTATGTGGACTTTATGTGAAAGTAATATTTTTGAAAAACCTCAGGTGGCCTAGGTTTAACAGAGTAAGTCCCAGGATTGGCTGAGGCAAAGAATTTCTGGCATGGAGTCACTGCTAATTTACCAAGTTCTCTCAGACAATTTATTATAAATCTGAAGGGACACTGAACTGACCAGCTTGCTTCCCATTTTTGTTCATTTCCAGGGTGAATACTGAGTTTGGCGTCTCTCTGGCTCTCTTTGCTGCCTGAGTATGTCAGTCTTGATCTAAAAATAGCCTGAATCTTACTAGGTTCAATGTGGGTTGACTAGGGTTCAATTTTTCTGGAACCCTGAGGAGTTTGGAGAGGAGGATGAAGGGAGTCATTAAGAAGAGAAAGAAAAGATTTTATTTGTGGTGAACATGTATGGCTTTGAGCATTACAAAACGAGCGATTGCTTCAGGAAGGCTAGGTTAACATAGAAGAGGTTGTCCATTAACCTTTAAGAAAGCAAGGAATTGTTATTCAGCTGTGTAAACACAGTAGGAGAGAGACAATGATTGATGGCTAAAGAGACAGCATGGAGGTAAAACAAAAAACATGGTCCAGGAGTCAAAAGCTCTGGATTCTAGTTGTTGCTCTGCTTCTTACTAGAATATACCTTTGGGTCAAAGTCTTCATCTCTCTTGGATTTAGTTTCTCCACATTCAAAATGGGTCTGCTTATGTCGAATTTGCCTTATTCCTTTGATTGTTACAGGGAACAAATGAAACAATGGATGTAAATAAGTGAAGTTCCATATAAAAAAGGATTCATTTCTTAGGCCCTTTCATACAAATTCCAGGGCTCTGGGCAGTTTTTGGGACTCTGTGATACGTACAAAATGTTAGGTGTGCTCTGAATGAAGAGAACAACCTAAGCAGGCTTTGTGTGAGCAAGAAGGCTGTTTATTCACCAAGGTGCGGATGGGCTGAGTCTGAAAAGAGAGTCAGCAGAGGGTGGTGGGATAGGAGCTGGTTTTATAGGTTTGGGGAAGGCAGTGGAAAGTTATAGAAGTTACAGTTCAGGGTGGTTTTTGTAAGGGGTGGGTGGGTGTTGGGGGAGGGGTTGCTGTGTGTCTCACAAGGTTCAAGGTCCAGTGTCACAAGTTTGGTTTATCAGTTGAGGCAGAACAATGATGGAATCTTGCAAGGTCAGTTAATCAGGCACTGCAGGAGCTAGCTATTCTCCTTTTGTGGTTTTCTTGTTATCTTAGACTTTCTGGCTTCAGGAGTCCATCTGGAGGTGTACATATGGGTCAGAGGGGTCACCATGGCTTGACTATGGTGTAATTCATGGTGCAGTCAGTTCAAAGAACCTTGCCTTCCTGCCTTTTTATATTAATAATATAAAGGTAAAAAAGTAAAAACTACAAAAAGTGGGGGGCAGTAAAATTTTAGGGGCAGTACAGAGGGGTGATGAGTGATGTTTCTCAGGGCTTATTTGAGGGATTGGGCGTGTCATGGAAACCTAAAAATGGGAGAGATTTTAGATTGATGAGAGATTTTGGGGCAAGGGGTGACAGTGGGGTTGTTAGAAGGAGCATTTTCCATATTGACTGATTGGTTATAGCTTGGATGCAATTTTGTAGGAATTGACAGATTAGTCAGAAAAGGCAAGATCCAAATAAGAGAAGGAGAAGGATAGATATAAGGGGCCTGCTAATGGAAGGAGCCATTATCAGTTAGAGAATGGCTAGCTAGGTCCAGAATAATCATTTGCCTGATTAGGGAGCTTGTGGACCCTGTCTTTAAGTCTTTTGATGGCATCATATACAAGGCCAGATTGGTTTAGATAAAAGCAGCATTTTTTCATTTAGCAATAGGCAGAGTCCTCCTTTCTTAGCAGTTAGTAGATTGAAGCCTTGGCGATTTTGGAGGACAACTGCAGCCAGGGAATTAACTTGGGCTTGGAGTACAGAAAGTGTCTGAGTTATGTCTGTAATGCTGGCGGAGAAATGATTAGAGAGACTGAGGAATGTGGTGATGGAAGGAGTAAGGCCTGCTATACCTCTCTCCATTGCAGCAGTGGAGACTCCTCATCCTACAAGCAAGGGGATTAATGGAATGACCTTTTTTTTTGTTCTGTAGGAATTACAGGGGGACAGGGAAGTGTTGATTTCCATTGGTAAACTGGATTTTGGGAGTAAGGAAAATTAAGGTACAGGTGCCTGTTTAGTTGGCAGGAAGGCAGAGGTAGGTGGAAGAGCTACAGAAGAAAAAAAGTTTTTGGCTTACGCAGAACTGGAAGTGTAAACTGAAAAGGTGAGAAAGTGTTTTGGGGAGTCTGGGGTCTTGCACCTGGATACCAAGGGAACCAGCAAAGGCCGTGGCTCTTAAAGGTTGTTGTGGGGTTTGATAGGGTAATTGTGTGGAAGGAGAGGTGTTGTTTTAGTGGTGTATGAGAAAGCATTTGGAATTTATGAGTAATCATTCACTTGCATTAACAAGGTTAGGTATGAGCAGGCAGAAAGAGAGGTCTGGAGGAGAGTTTGATGAACAAGGGGAGGGCAGCCAAGCATGGAGTGAGAGACAGGGTAAATGCCTGCCTAGGCAAAACTTGCTATTGACATTCTTCAGACTGCGAGGCTGGTATGTTTCTATTTCTTGGTTAATGTGAATAACAGGGCTTTGGAGGTAGAGTGTGAAGTACAAAGAGGGTGGGAGGTTTTGTAGGGGAATTCCTGTAGGTGATTGTCAGGAAATGCACAAGGGAGTGGTGATAGGGATAGTTGTTTGTGTGGTTAGTGATCCAATAACGTGGGGTGTGGAGTTGGTATAGGGTGAGAGGTTATGTAGGTAGGTGCGAAGAAGAGCAGTGGCCTATTGGTATGAGATATCTGGGGTGTTTCTGTTGAGTAGAGGAGTTCTTCCAGAGGGTACAGGTGGGGGATGTTGAAGGAAGTCCAGAAGTGTAAAGAGACAGGAGAGTTTTCTCAGTCTGCTGGTAGGGTGGGGACGGCTGTGTAGGAGGAATAAGAGAGGGATTTTAGAGATGTTGGGGAGAGCATAGGGGTTTGGCACTACAGGATGGATGGGGAGCACTATCTGATTAAAAGGTGAAGGTTTTGGACTAACCTGTAGGTCTTGTCTGGTTTTTGGACAAGTAGGAGGGGGGTTTTGTAGGGAGAGTTAGTGGGAACTAAAAGGCCACATTTGTAGTTAAGTGAGTAATAACAGGAGTTAGGCCTTTTAAGGCTTGTGCTGGGATGGGGTACTGGTGCTGGGTGGGATAAGGGTGGTTACATTTTAAGGGGATGATGAGTGGTGAGTGAGCAAGGGCTGGGGAGGTGGTGTCCTACACCCTAGGATTAAGGTAGGGGGACATAAGGGGAGCTATTGAGAGAGGTAGGGCTTGGGGAGGACGGTGGCAATGAGGTGTGGCTATAGCTCAGGAATAAAGAGGCAGACAATTTTGCTAGGATATCTCAGCCTAACAGGGGAACTGGACAAGTGGGAATGATTAGGAAAGAATGTGGAAAAGAGTGCTGGCCTAATTGACACCAGACTTAGGGAGTTTTGAGAGGCCTGGAGGCCTTGCTGTCAATTCCCACAACAGTTATGGAGGCCAAGGAGACAGATCCTTGAAAAGAAGGCAGCGTGGAGTGGGTGGCCCCCGTGTTGATTAAGAAGGGGATGGACTTACCCTCCACTGTAAGAGTTACCCGAAGCTTGGCATCAGTGATGGTCCAGGGGGCCTCTGAGATGTCTGGGCAGCGTTGGTCTTCAGCTGCCAAGCTACAGCAACGTGAGTCAGACAGTCTGACTTTCAGTGGGGGCCCACACAGACAGGGCAGGGCTTAGGAGGAATCCTGGCCTGCAGGCATTCCCTGGCCCAGTGGCCAGGTTTCCGACATTTGAAGCAAGGTCCAGGAGGGGTAGCTGGACGCTGCAGTCTGGGCACTTTGAAGGCTTTGTGAGCCGGTGGTGTGGCTGGGGTTTGTCAGATGGCAGCTTCTTCCCTGTTACTGAACACCTTGAAGGCAAGGTTGATTAATTCCTGTTGTGGGGTTTGAGGGCCATATTTTAATTTCTGTAGCTTTTTAATATTAGGGGCTGATTAGGTGATAAAATGCATATTAGGTGTTTTTCAGGGGTGACAGTAGAAGTAAGGATGATATTTAAGTTACTCCAGGTGAGATTGTAAGACTGGGTTAAGTATTAAAATTATTGTATATATTTGGTGGGATCTGATGGACATTTTGTATGTACCACAGAGTCCCCAAAAACTGCCCAAAGCCCTGATAAGTGGCTGAAGACTGACACTGCCCGAACATCTCGGAGGCCCCCTGTACCATCATGGACACTGAGCTTCGGGTAACTCTTACGGTGGAGGGTAAGTCCATTCCCTTCTTAATCAACATGAGACCACCCACTCCACACTGTCGTCTTTTCAAGGACCTGTTTCCTTGGCCTCAGTATGTGTTGGGATCTGACAGACTGATTTATTTTCCTTTGGGTATATACCCAGTAATGGGACTGCTGGGTCAAATGGTATTTCTATTTTTAGCTCTTTGAGGAATTGCCACCAATAGTGTATAAACATTCCTTTTTTTCCATAACCTCATCAGCAACTGTTATTTTTTGACTTTTTAATAATAGCCATTCAGACTGATATGAGATGATATCTTATTGTGGTTTTGATTTGCATTTCTCTAATGATCAGTGATACTGAGATCTTTTTATATGCTTGCTGATCACATTTAAGTCTTCTTTTGAAAAGTGTCTGTTCATGCTCTTTGCCCAGTTTTTAATGGGTTGTTTTTTTCTTGTAAATTTAAGTTCCTTATAGATTATGGCCATTAGACTTTTTTTCCGATGCATAATTTGTAAGTTTTCTCCCATTCTGTAGGTTGTCTGTCAATTTTTGCTTTTGTTGCAATTGCTTTTGGTGTCTCCATCATGAAACCTTTGCCCATTCCTATGTCCAGAATGGTATTATGTTATCCTCCAGGATTTTTATAGTTTTGGTTTTCACATTTAAGTATTTAATCCATCTTGAGTTGATTTTTGTATAGGATGTAAGGAAGGGGTCTAGCTTCAATTTTCTGCATATGGCTAGCCAGTTATGTCAGCACCATTTATTGAATAGGGAGTCCTTTCCTCACTGCTTATTTTTGTCAGCTTTGTCAAAGATAAGATAGTTGTAGGTGCAGACTTATTTCTGGGCTCTGTATTCTGTTCCATTGGTCTGTGTGTCAGTTTTTGTACCCATACCATGTTGTTTGGTTATTATATTCCTGTAGTATAGTTTAGTATCAGGTAGTGTGATGCCTTCAGTTTTGTTCTTTTTGGTTAGGGTTGCCTTGGCTATTTGGGCTCATTGTTTGTTCCACATGAATTTTAAAATAGTTTTTTTTTTTTTTTTTTTTCTGATTCTGTGAAGAATGTCATTGGTAGTTTAATAGGAATAGTAATGAATCTATAAATTGCTTTGAACAGTATGGCCATTTTAATGATATAATTATTCCTATCCATGAGCATGGAATGTTTTTCCATTTGGTTGTGTCATCTCTGATTTCTTTTAGCAGTGTTTTGAAAGTTTCATTTCAAAGATCATTCACCTTCCTAGTTAGCTGTAATCCAAAGTATTTTATTCTGTTTGTTGCAGTTGTGGATGGGATTACATTCCTCGTCAAGCTCTTGGCTTGACTGCTGTTGTGGTATAGGAATGCTAGTGATTTGTGTACATTGATTTTGTATCCTGATAATTTGATGAAGTTGTTTATTAGCTTAAGGAGGTTTTGGTTTCAGACTATGGGGTTTCATAGATATATGTTTGTGCAGTCTGTAAACAGGGATTGTTTGACTTCCTCTTTTCCTATTTGCATGCCTTCTATTTCTTTCTCTGCCTGTTTGTTCCAGCCAGGACTTGCAATAGTATGTTGAATAGGAGAGGGCATCCTTGTCTTGTGCCAGTTATCAAGGGAAATGCTTCCAGCTTTGGCCCATTCAATTTGATGTTGGCTGTGGGTTTGTCATAGGTGGCTCTGATTATTTTACAGTATGTTTGAAGGAAGGTAATGGTACATTTTTTTTCTCCTATTGGAGAAACAATTTAAAGTATTTGTGTATTACTTTGGATCATAGGACTCTTTGTAAAGGATTAGATTGTATATAATGACTCAAAATAACATAATTTAGTGATTATGTTAAATATGGTGTATGTGTCATTTGGTGATTGTATTAAGTACTCTGTCATAATCATGATTATAACATAGTTTAGTGATTTTATTAGGTACTCTGTTAAGCATAGTCAAGACTGACACAGTAATGAATACAATAAGATATTCAATAAGTCACTATTAAAGAGGAATTCTTACCTGTTTAGATTTTTATTGGGGAGGGATACTTCTACTAGGGGTAGAAATGTAGACATACCGCAAAGTTAGGCAAAGCTCTGGAAAATATTTTTCTTTTAATTTCTATTTTCTATGTTCCATATTTACTGGTATTAAATACTGCTTTAATTGGTAAGAATCCTTTTAAAGCTAACTGGGACACAGAATTGATTAATGACTTGTTAGCATTGTGAGAGCTGGAGACAAAACAGAATGTTCTGGATCCTCCGCCACATTATCATGCCCACTTTAAGGGCTGAATACCACGTGTGTTCAAATACACATGTGCCTAATAACTGTGTTGAGATTATTGTGGGATATCTAGAGTTAAAGACTAATTTCTTTACTTTTTTTTTTTTTTTTTTTTTGAGAAA
>PVKV010004421.1:56961-95849 GCA_004027835.1 Alouatta palliata
GCAATGGCGCGATCTCGGCTCACCGCAACCTCCGCTTCCTGGGTTCAAGCAATTCTCCTGCCTCAGCCTCCCGAGTAGCTGGGACTACAGGCACGTGCCACCATGCCCAGCTAATTTTTGTATTTTTAGTAGAGATGGGGTTTCACCATGTTGACCAGGATGGTCTCGATCTCTTGACCTCGTGATCCACCCGCCTCGGTTTACTTTTTAACTACCTTTTTGCTTAGCTGTTTAGTGAGAGCGTAGTTGATTTCTAGTTCTCTCAAAGTAGATGGTTCTAAGCCTGCTGTTCCACTCTTAGTTTTTCTTTCCTGTTCTATGCACTTGTTCATAGGTTTTAAATTATCTATATGTTGCAAGCTGTCTGTGCCAAAGGAAACCACCCTTGTTATAAATGCCTGAAAGTTGACTATATTTTCCCTTTTTTCTATCTTTTGTTTCTATTATTACAATTAGTATAGTCTACCTAATAAAAAAGGGGGCACTTAACTGTTTCCTAGACTTATTAAGACCTTCTGCACGTATTATCCAATTTAATCTACGCAAAAATCTTATGAGGTAAGTGTTGCCATTTCCATTTTGTAAAGGAGAAAATGAGCTAAGAAAGATCTTATAATTTGGAAAACCGTATTATTAGCATTCATTCATTCACCAAATATTTATTGAACTCATTTTAAGGCACTGAGTTTATGGTTGCCAAAAAGAGGTTCTTACCTTCATGAACCTTATATTCTAGTGGAATCTACATCACAGAACCTTTGACTTTAATACTGACACATAATTGAGCAACCCATACTGTAAAATCCTTGAAAGTAGAGACGATATCCATGGACTATATCAATTCAATTACTGAATTGAATGAAATTCTGGCAATTAGGATTTATTCTTATCTGCCACTTGCTGTCTCCTCCTTACTGGATGTTTGAAAAGATGCATACATATGCATAGGTAGAATAGATGGGTAGCCCCTCCTAAGCTGATTTACTCCAATGACTTTTCTTCTCCCCAGATTCCCATCAAGGGTTATTTAGCTGAAGGTTCTGTAATTTCTGGTTCCCCCAGTAAGTGGCAAAAACAATATGGTATAAGAAACCCATAATCTAGGAACTTGTCATTGATATTTCAGCACAAATGAATACATTGATAAGTAGCAGTGGCTGTTTTTACTAGAAAGGCACAAGTTGAAATATCCCAAGAAAGTAAAAGTTCAGATATTTTGTTCTGGCTGAGGCTATTTCTTTTTTCTACAAGGCAACCGAGTATGGTCTAAGTAATTAGGGCAAATCACCAGGCCTAGCGCAGTCGGGGTGGAGATACATGTGAAGGCAAAGACAAAGTGCTAAGGAGCTTTTGGTGATATAGGGGAAATAAGTGTGTCTGCATGTGTGTGTATGTCCGTGTCATAGTTTTGCCTGAAGCCCGACTCATATCTGAGAGTTGCCATTTGTAACTACTAAGAAAACACCTCATTTAAGCTTCATTTCTCTTTGGATTTGGCTGTTAAAAGACTGCACAATTTATGTGGTGCTTTCATTTCATGGGATACGATTATAGTTATTGTGTTAGATTGGGTCAGCAATGTATTTTTAGACCAGTATTGTATATTATTCATTACCTAAATACAATCATGTATTTTCATAAAAGTAGCTACCTCTCCATTGGGCCCATCTTTCACCTAAAGAGGAATTAAGGGAAGAAATGAAGTAAATAGTGTTTTTATGGATGTTTTTGCTTCATTTAAGCTGCCAGAGTTTTGTGGTCCTAATTTAAAACCTTTTATAGTCTAGAGAAGGGCTACTTAGAGGTGCAAAATAAGAGGGTTTCACATGGCTAGCTAAATGAGAATGTGATTCTTAATGACTGTTGAAACAATACTGAGGTCAATAAGGATTGTAATATTTTTGAAAAGCAGCTTGCAAATCAAATTGAAGGGGAGAAAAGATTTCTCGTTTTCTTATTTTTGGAGTCGGCAGGATTTCCAGCTGCATGTAATTTCAGGAAGTGATGTGACTATTTATTCAATAATGCCTTGCAAATTTCCTGGGAAATGATGGAATAATTCTGATGAAATTAAAGTGGCCATTGAAATATATGTCATACCATTTGCCAAGTGTTATTTCTTGTCTATTTAATCATATTAATTAATTTTATAATGAAAGTAAACTCTTAGTAAATACTTTCCATAGACATTTTCTAGGACTGAGAATACATCACTGAAATCCAGATCACCAAAGCCAACCAAATTAAAAAAATAAACAGTGAGTGCCTCCTGTGGTTCCATGCATGATGCTGGGTACTGGGAAAACAAAAAGTCACTTTACATTTTTTTTTTCTGAACTCATGGAGCTTAATGACTGGCGGTAGAGACAGGCATTGAAACAAGGGGCCAGACACATGTGAAATGACAACACTGGGAAGTGCTATGTAGGGAAGGCGCATGGTGCTACAACAGCATCTGGCATTCATGGAAGGCTTCTCATGTATGTGGTGTTAAAGCTGAGACCTAAAGGATGAACAGGAATTACGTAGGTAAAGGGTAAGAACAAGAGTCCTTAATGATGGCATGTAGCATCTTAAAAGTTTGATGGTGGAGGGTAGCAGTACACTGTGGGGTGCATGGTACAAAAATAGGCTGGTGAATCAAGGGCTAAACCCTGAGGCTTGCGGACCAGGTGAAAAATCTTGTTGTCTATTTTAAGAATAATTAAATGATTTTCATAGCAGGGGTGAGGGTGGATGAGGGGGTGATGATACAACCATATCTCTGCTTTGGAAATATTACTCTGGATGCAGCGTGGAGGATGGATGATAAAGGGTCCCAAGTGTGGGTGGCAAAGCAGTTGCGAGGCTCCTATAGATGTCCAGATGAGAAGGAATGTTAGCAAAGACTATGGATGTGGACATGCTTTATGGCTGGTTTAAAATAAATTTACAATATTTTCATACGAGGTTCACATCTATGTTCACTCACACATACACACATGGAGTTGATGGTTTGTGAGATGTTTGAGAACCTCTTTCTCCAGATCCAGTCCTTGACTGTCTTTTCTTGTTTACATCAGGGAAGCCAAATGCATTTTTATCTCAAGTGCCTCCTCTGGTTGGTTGGTAGAAGATCCTGGGAGACCAATACTGAGAAGGCTTCTGCAGTCACATAAGGGCTTAGCAATAGAGAGTGCTTTAATAGCTCCCTCCATGAGCATAAACTTGCTAGTGGTGGCATGCATGCCTTTTCAGAGCCTTTACAGCTCACATTCCCCATGGCAGACTTCCCATTTTTCCCCAATGTATAGGAGTAGTACTTGTCCCAGCCCTCAAAACTATTTTCCTAGACACTCTGCCTGTACTCTCTATGCTTTTCTGGGATTTTGAAGTGCAACATCTTGGCAGATTCATTCTTCCTCTGAATGCACTCAGCTCTCTTAGACCCTTAACTCAACCACCATCTCTCCACTTGCTTTCTATCTTCTACAACTCTGTCAACGTCTCTCATTTTCTGTTATATGCATTGTATTCTTACTGTCCTGTGGATCACTATGTTTTTTATTAATCTCTTTTGGTCCGTTTATATTTTTAGGGTTTCATTTATTCAATTCTCTGTTTGTTCAATCTACCATGTTTAATCAAAACTTGTGCCATGGTTTTCTACTTATGCTCTTTGGTATATACGTATTTAACTGAAGGAATATGCAACCATCAGAGAATATCAGTGAACAATTCACAATCTCTATTAGGGCAAATGACTTTGGGTATTGACATGTTTTGGCTGTGTCTCCATCCACATCTCATCTTGAAAACCACTGCCATGATTCAATTATTTCCCACCAGCTCCCTCACACAACACGTGAGAATTATGTAAGCTGAGATTCCATAATCATGGGGTGGTTTTCCTCATACTGTTTTCATGGTAGCAAATAAGTCCAATGAAATCTGATAGTTTTATCAGGGGAAACCCCCTTCACTTTGTTCTTGTCTTCTCTTCTTTTCTTCTGCCATGTAAGACATGCCTTTCACCTTCTTGTGTGATTGTGAGGACTCCTCAGCCATGTGAAACTGTGAGTCCATTCAACTTCCTTTTCTTTATAATTTATCCAGTCTTGGATATGTCTTTATCAGCAGTGTGAGAAGGGACTAATACAGGTATGATTAAAATATTTTGGGCTTTGGTGTGTCTTTCCAGTTCCATCACTCCCCACACCTCCATAAGCACATTATCATTTCATACACCAAAATACCTTTAGTTCACTGTCTTGACATAGTTTTCTAAGGGCTGTTTATTGTTGATTATGTTCTCTGAGCTTCAAATTCCCTTCACTCTAGCTGAATTCTTCTTACTCTTTGAAATCTGGTTTAAGTGCCCTTTATTTTGAAACCTAACTCCAAGGTATGATTCATATACTCTATCTCTCATCTGAGTACCTCCTTTGGATTCATAATGTCTTTTGCTTTCTTGATTATAACATTTATGACCATATCAGGACATTTGACTCTCTTGTTTAATTTATAAAATAGACTGAACCCCTTGATGGCAGGCTCAGGGTTTATTCATGCAGTATTTCCGTGACTTGTATTACGAAGTAGGCACTCGATACCTGCCTGTGGAATTAATGATGCTGTGGGACTCTACTCCTCGAAGTGATCTGTTTTCATCACTTTAGGAAGTCTGTTTTACTAAGGTGCTTTCTTCATAGTTGCACTTTATGGACTCTTATTAACAGGAAATTAACTGCACAGAGCACGTATGCAGAACATGAGGTTACCAAGGGTCAAGTGCATGTTATTGATTTGGGCACAGGAAAGTTTATGAGCCTTGTGAGCACAATATAGAAATTCTCAGTTGTATATACTGCAGGTGAAGTACATTTTATGTTGAAGCACATGGTTAATTATTGAGATTTGGCTGACTATTAAAGCAATAGCCTCTTGTTCAATCTATGTTGATGATGCAAATGGAAAACACAGCTAAAAATATCACTTATGTTTGAAAAAGCCAGTCTAAAAAATAAAAAGCAATTAGCTTGAACAGCTGGAAGCAGATTTTGCCAGGATCCGTATTTACCAATATTTGAGTACAATTGGTTCACAGTTTTGTACTTGGGGTAATAGAATCACTCAAGTCCCAGAGGAGGAAAATTTCTTTATGCTAGGTATTTTTCTAAGCATTCCCCTTCTTCCCTCTTCTTCCTCCCCTCTCCTTCAATCATACACTTAGAAGTCTATGATATATAATGTCAAATAATCGTAAGGACCTAGGAGGAAAAATAGGGAGATAATACAGTAAATCGAAGAAAGCAGTCTCTGGGCCTAGGTTGTCTATGTTTGAGTCCCAAATTCAATGTTACTGTGTGACCTTGGGGAAGTTACTTACCCTCTACGTACCTCATTTTAAAATGGACTTACAAAGATATATTTCAGTATTATTGTAGGATGAAATGACATAAATTTCTTAGAAAAAGCCTTGGTATGTCATAATTCTATTATTCATTTATAGTTCTGAGGTCAAATACCAGTTTTGACTTCTTTTGTAGTGATGAAAAATATTCATTCCCACCTACCTTGTACAGTGAAAATCACACTGTCCTAAAATTCACACCAGAAACATAAAGAGTTAGTTCCAAGATCCTCTTGTGCCCTTTAATTAACGCTGCTTAATATTTGTCATCTCTACTTCCATTCTAAAATCCAACTTGTAGCTTTCACTTAAAAAAGGGAGAGTCTATGGCCAATGAAGGAGTGTATCCTTTCATTACTATTCTGCTTAGTTTCTGTGTCAGTTGATTTTTTTCCCTAGATTGTACTCTCTCAGTTTGAACGTATAGCAACATCAAGCAAAAAAGCAGAAGTAATTAGGTTTGTCAGTCCACAAGAATTTTGTACCAAATACCCATGAAGTGCTGGGTAGATTATAATACCTAATACAGAGTATCAGAATGAGTTCTTACAGTCTCACACGTACTCTCAGTGTGATGTATGAGATGCCACCGGCCTGAGCTAACACAGTACTTTTTATATGAATGAAGGCTGTTCAAGGACTTGAGAATAATTTTTCTTAATTAGTGTAACCCCTGCCTCCATTTTCTTTATACTACACTTTGCTCACTGATGCCTCCTTTCATGTTGTGTGAAAAAGCAAATTTCAATCTTGTCTTGATGAATTATAAATTCCAAGAGTTCAGAGCACAAATGAGTACCTGTGTATGCTTCTGCACATGCATACCTATGCTTATAAAAAGTGTCAACTGGCTAGTCGTGTTGCTCACACCTGTAATCTTAGCACTTTGGGAGGCTGAGGTGGGCAGATCACTTGAGGTCAGGAGTTTGAAACCAGCATAGCCAACATGGTGAAACCCCATCTCTATTAAAAATACAAAAATTAGCCAGGTGTGGTGGCATATGCCTGTAGTCCCAGCTACTCAGGAGGCCAAGACACGAGAATTGTTTGAACCTGGGGAACTGAAGTTGCAGTGAGCCCAGATTTTGCCACTGTACTCCAGCCTGGGCAACAGGAGCGAGACTCCATCTCAAAAAAAAAAAAAAAAAAAAAAAAAAAGTGACAACCTGTGGAGACTTCTGTTTATAAATGAAAACGTTAAAGTGTTAAAAAAAACATTTTACATACCATGCAAAAAGTTAACTGCTAAAGCTAGTATTCCACAGAAAACTAAATAAATATCAGATAGACTTGTAGAATCTATAATAATGGATAGACCCCCTGAACAAACACTTTAACAGGATGAGTCTATTAGGGGAAATGTAATAAAATTTCCCTATGGGAAGTTTTCTCTGAATGAAATAATCAGATCTATTAAGAAATAAAAGGGAAAGTTTAAATATCTATGACTTTTAAAACTCTGAGAATATTTTAGACCATAGCTATCAACACAGAGACTGTTAGACAGAAAAATACCTAATACTACAGAGAGAACTGGCTTAGAGGTAGAGGGAAAATAGTAGAGAGAAACAGATGCTTTAGATAATTAATAGTGTGGGATGCTTAGATTTAAAGGGAGGGAAATGGAAGGGTGTACATATCTAGAAGCAAAGAAAGGTAGTCTCTCTTTCCAAAGCTGATTCAGTGCTTATGAGCTACGTGTTTCACACTTGGAGAAGTAGGAGGGCAAGCTGCTAAGAGAACTAGGAACTACTCACGCATTGTCTGTATTCCTGCAGGGTACAAAGTGGGACACTCCAAGGGTATTGGTCTGTGATCATTAGGAGGGTTTGGAGTCAGATAACCTTGAAGGGAAGTCACCCTCCATAGTCTGTAGCCATTGGAAGTGTGTCAGTACTCCCAACAATAAATCCACCTTAGCTCAGCTATGCAGCAACCAAAATGGCATGCTAGTGGTACAAAAAGAGGCACATAGACCACTGGAACAGAATAGAGAGCACAGAAATACGGCCACACACCTATGACCATCTGATCTTCAACAAAGCTGACAAAAACAAGCAATGGGGAAAAGACTCCCTAGTCAGTAAATGGTACTGGGATAACTGGCTAGCCATATGCAGATGATGGAAGCTGGACCCCTTCCTTACACCACAGACAAAATCAACTCAGGATGGATGAAAGACTTAAATGTAAAACCTAAAACTATAAAAACCCTGGGAGGCAATCTGGGCAATACCATACTGGACATAGAAACAGGCAAAGATTCCATCACAAAAATGCCAAAAGCATTTGTAACAAAAGCAAAAAGTGAAAAATGGGATCTAGTCAAACTTAAGAGCTTCTGTACAGCAAAGGAAACTATCATACTTACCTAGCAGGGGAGATACTATGATCACAAGGGTGGATTTCCCAGGGTGAGGCTTACCTATTGCACCCTGGATGTGCTGACCCCTGCAATTTCCCCAAATGCAAGAAACTTGACTGCATAATTTCTGGTAGTGAGGTGACTGCGTTTGCTGCAGCTGCACCTGGGAGGGCAGGGCTTCTGCCTGCTCCATGGAGTGGGAGGTCTGGATCTGTAGCCATGACTTGGGAGGCTGCAGCTGAGCCCAGAAGGGTGGGCCTCCTGCCTGCTACTGGACCCGGAGAGCATGGGGATGCTGGAGTCCATAGCCACGGCTTGGGTGGCTGCAGTGCACCTGGGGAGCTCCCGCTCCAACTCAGAAGGGGCGAGGCTCCCTCTTATCTCTGGCTCCCAATGGCTGTGTGAACTGTGCAGCCCCAATCATGCTTCCCTGCTGCAGCTGGGGTGACGGCAGCTGCCACTCCAGACAGCCCACCGCTGCCATCACCATTAATGGGTATACACCCAAAGGAATATAAATCCTTGTATCACAAAGATACATGCATGCAAATGCTCATTTTAGCACTGTGCACAATAGCAAAGTTATGGAATCAACTCGAATGCTCATTGGTGACAGACTGGATACAGAAAATGTGGTATATATACACCAGGGAATACTATGCAGCCATAAAAAAGAACAAATTCTTGTCTTTTGTGGGAACATGGATGGAGCTGGAGGCTATTATCTTTAGCAAAGTAATGCAGGAACAGAAAACCAAATATCGTATGTTCTCACTTACGAGAAAGATGCTGGATTGCTGCAAACATGACAAATATTCACAAGACCCCCACAGAGTGGGCGTTATGTGGCATAAAGGGAAGATATGATAGCTTTGTATACCCATTGCTAAATAATGAGAACTCATGAACACAAAGAAAAGAACAGCAGACACTGGGGCCTACTTGAGTTGGGAGGGTGGGAGGAGGGAGAGGAGCAGAAAAAAATAACTATTGGGTACTAGGCTTATTACCTGGGTTATGAAATAATCTGTATAACAGAACCCTTCTAACATGAATTTACTTAAATAACAAACTTGCACATGCAACCCTGAACCTAAAATGAAGGATAAAAAACATCTTTATTATAAAAAAGAAAATAAAAATAGATTCATATTTGGCATCAAAGAATTGCCAATAGATTTAGGGTATCTGGCTCAGCCACTACAAAACCAGAAGCGGTGCCCAAGCCAGACCTTTGTGGCTACTCCAGCAAAGACACCAATGCTGCTGCCACTTAGCACAGGCATTGTGTTTTGTTCTAGACCCTAGCTTCCACTGATAGTACCGAGGCCTGGAATACAAAATTCTGGGGCTACTGATCTTGAAAAGCCAGACACTTTCGTTGCTGTGCTCAGTGAAAGAGAGACTACATGTGCTTTGTAACATCACTAACTTTCAGACTGAAGTCCTGGGTGTGGGTGCATTACATACTTTCATATAGCTGCAAACAAGACTAGGGTTCTGGTTTCTTCATTGGACAGGAACGAGAATGTGCAAAATTGTTGCAACATAAGAAGAGTGTTTGAAAGATGCTGGATTGCCTTAAACATGACAAATATTCACAAGACTGCCCCCCCCACAAAGTGCTAGTTACGTGACATAAAGGGAGGGTATAATAGTTTTGTATACCAGTCATTTAATTAACGCTGTTTCATGTTAGTCAAACATAATACAACACCATCATAAGAATGTCTGTTCTGTATTTTACGTTATATGAAGAAATGCTGAGAGTAAAAGGAGAATCAAGGCTAGAAAAATGGTTGGACTGGCTAGGCACGGTGGCTAACACCTGTAATACCAGCACTTTGGGAGGCTCAGGCAGGTAGATCACGAGGTCAGGAGTTAGAGACCAGCCTGGCCAAGATGGTGAAACTTCATCTCTATTAAAAATACAAAAAAAAAAAAAAAAAAAAAAAAAATTAGCCAGATATGGTGGCTGGCGCCTGTAATCCCAGCTACTTGGGAGGCTGAGGCAGGAGAATCACTTGAACTTGGGAGGCGGAGGTTCAGTGAGCTGAGATCGCGCCACTGCACTCTAGCACTCTAGTTTGGGTGACAGAGCAAGATTCTGTCTAAAAAAAAAAAAAAAAAAAATCCCAAAACAAAAAACAGAAAAGAAAACTTGTTGGACTGTTCACTTGATCCTTCAATCACAATATGTTAAAATGAAAAACACTTTCGTTATGTAAAATATGAATACATATTTTACAATAGTAAACCTTGCTACCCATATTTGGTAAATTGGACAGTTTTCTCCTTTGCTCTTCATTGAACCATGTACTTAATGCTGTTGTAGCAATTATAACACTGTTTTACATATTGCATCATATTTCTAATCTGCTTTATGTAGGGTTTAGTGCCGTCACATGGCAAGAGATTGAAACATTTGTGGAATAAAACAGTAGTATCTGCCAGATGTGGTGGCTCAAGCTTATGATCCTACAACTTTGGGAGACCAGGGTGGGCAGATGCTTGAGCCCAGGAGTTCAAGACTAGCCTGAGCAACATAGTGAGACCTTGTTTCTACAAAAAATAAATTAGCTGGGCATGGTGGCATGTGCCTATGGTCTCAGCTACTTGGGAGGATGAGGTGGGAGGATTGTCTCAGCCTGATGGGTGATTATGCTACTACACTCCAGCCTGGGCAATAGAGTGAGACGTTATCTGAAAAAAATTGATATCAGTGTGAACAGGGACGTCTGGGGTATGCTAAGAACTTCTGAGACGGATATCACAGATATCAGCAAGGTTCTTCCTAAACATACTAAAAGGGTGTCATAGTAAGAGAATATAGATGAGAGAATGAATTGTCCATGGATTGGAAGCAAGGCCAAGTGAATGTTCACTACACTGTATAGTGGCATTTAGGCAAAGGAGAGGCTGGCATATCTAGACTGGTCAAGAGAGAGACCCATTCCTTGGTTTTGTTTTGACTTTGTGTGATTGATGAAATGGTTATTGTATGTAAGGGTAGGATAAAGTTGACATGATCAACTTAATTAATCCTCCTAGGCAATTTTTGTGCTATTTCTAAGAATGCAACTGGACACTTTATAGAAGGTCTTTTTCAAATTTAAAGCAAATGGGTTTTGATGTAAATCAAAGCATGTTATAAATGCCAATGTGTAGCACACAACAACACATAGATTACCCATTATAATTGATTTGGGAAATAATTGAAGTGCTTGTTTTAATCTAAGTTATTCAGATATTAAGTCATTCCCTTTGAGTAAAAGTAAACATTCTGCTTCAAACTAAGCCTTTGTTACAACAAAAATGATTCCTTCAGAATGGAGCATTATTAGATAATTAAGATTTAAAAAAAAAAAATACTTGTTACCCAAATGCATGTTACAAGGACTGTTCTGTTGCCAGATACTATACAGATCTCATACAAAATTGTATTTACACTTAATTTCATGTAGTGGAATATGATTTATTACAGAATTGATGCCTATAAAATGCCAAACGAAATTGACTTTTTTTCTTTTCTTTCTTTCTTTTCTTTTCCTTTTCTTTCTTTCTTTTTCTTTCTTTCTTTCTTTGTTTCTTTCTTTTCTTTTCTTTTTCTTTCTTTCTTTTCCTTCTTTCTTTCCTCCTTTCTTTTTCTTTTCTTTTCTTTTCTTTTCTTTTCTTTTCTTTTCTTTTCTCTTTTCTTTTCTTTTCTTTTCTTTCTTTTCTTTCTTTTCCTTCTGTCTTGCTCTGTTGCCCAGGCTGAACCCCCTGGACTCAATTGATCCTCCCACTTAATAGCTGGGACCACAGGTACATGCCACCCAGCTAATTTTGCATGTTTCTGTAGAAATGGGATTTTGCCATGTTGCCTAGGCTGGTCTCCAACTCCTTGGGCCCAAGCAATCCTCCTACCTTGGCCTCCCAAAATGCTAGTACAGGTGTGAGCCACCACGCCTGGCTGCAGTTGACCTATTTTTAAGACCACTGTTGAAGTGGTAGCTGAACGTGTTTTGTGAGATCTTTTATATAAGTATTCAAATAATTCTTGTTTGACTATAGTTCTTGGGGAAAAAAATCATGTAAGTAACTCAACATATATTCTGTAGACAGAAAATGGAACTCATTACTCCATTTTTGGCTCAATGTCCAGGAAGAGCCGGATGAGTTTCCTAAGTACTAATCCCTGTTTAACTGAGGTACCTGAAAGTACTGTAGCCTTTGATCCTCTAAAAACGTAAGTTCTACTTTATTCTTAAATGCCTCATCTTGCATTGTGTTTATTTTAAATAAAACTATTTTTTTCTGATAAAAAGAATGTGTATTCACAACAGAAAATTAGAAAATACAGAGAAGTATATGATGAAAAAAATCAGTAATTTCTATTCCAAAGAAAACTTATTACTACATTACATTTTCTTCAGTGTCTTTTTCTATGTGAGTTACTGTATACTTGCTAAATATATTTATAAATATTGACTTACTCATAAATATTTACTTAATTGAGATTGCACTTATCACTTACCTTTTCTTTTCACTGAACAGTTTTTCTTGGCTTCATGAAATTCCATTGTATTGAGAGACACTTATTTTCATTTTATCAATTCAGTGTAGGTAGACGTTTATGTTTTTTTAAATGTAGGTAGACATTTAGAAAAAAACCATAAATGATCTGTAACTAAGATAAACAACCTTATGAATAATTCTGTGTTCATCCTAGAAATGAGATTGCTGAGTGAAAGGGTGTGAATATTTGTATATTTTTAAGACTATATCTATGTCGAGTTCTATTTCTGTATCTCTAAATGTTGGATCACTCTATTTTCCTACCAGCTGCTTATGTGAGTAGTCTGTTTCCTCATGCTCTCAATAATTAAATTTTCAATGATGCTAGACTGGTAAATTATATATAGTACTTCATTGTTGTTTAAACTTACTCTGACTACTAATTTATTGGCCATGCATGTTTTTATTTTTACCATTTACAGGTCAGTTACCCTGTTTTCTTTCACATGGTTTCAATCTGCGACGCTAATTTATTTATTTTTATTTTTTCTTTCCAACTTTTAGGTTTGGGGGGTATGTATGCTTGTTCGTTACATGGATAAATTGTGTGTTGCCGGGGTTTGGTGTACAGACTATCTTGTCACCCAGGTAACGAGCATAGTACTCGACAGGTAGTTTTTCAATCCTCACCCTCCTTCCACCCGTCACCAACAAGTAGGCTGCAGTGTCTATTGTTTCCTTGTGTACTGAATGTTTAGCTTGCACTTACATAAGAGAGAACATGTGGTATTCCTGCTTTAACTTGTTTAGAAAAACAGCCTTTAGCTACATCCATGTTGCTGCAAAAGACATGATTTTGTTCCTTTCTATGGCTGCATGGTATACCATGGTATATATGTACCACATTTTCTTTATCCAGTCCACTGCTGATGGGCATCTAGGTTGATTCCATGTCTTTGCTATTGTGAATGGTGCTGCAAAAAACGTATGTGTGCACATGCCTTTTTGGTAGAAGGATTTATATTCCTTTGAGTATATACTCAGTAATAAGCTTGCTGGGTTGAAATTCTGTTTTTCTTTTAATTATACTTTAAGTTCTGGCGTATGTGTGCAGAACGTGCAGGTTTGTTGCATAGATATACATGTGCCATGGTGGTTTGCTGCATCCATCCTCCCATCATCTACATTAGGTATTTCTCCTAATGTTATCTCTCCCCTATCCTCCCACCCCCTGCTATCCTTCCCCTAGCCCTCCATGCCCCAACAGGCCCCAGTGTGTGATGTTCCCCTCCCTGCGTCCATGTGTTCTCATTGTTCCACACCCACTTATGAGTGGGAAAATGCAGTGTTTGTTTTTCTGTTCTTGTGTCAGTTTGCGGAGAATGATGGTTTCCAGCTTGACCATGTCCCTGCAAAGGACATGAACTCATCCTTTTTTATGGCTGCATAGTCTTCCATGGCATATATGTGCCACATTTTCTTTATCCAGTCTATCATTGATAGGCATTTAGGTTGGTTCCAAGTCTTTGCTATTATGAATAGTGCCACAATAAACATACAGCATTTATAAATCATTTGAAATAGAATGATTTATAATCCTTTGGGTATATACCCAGTAATGGGATTGTTGGATCAAATGGTATTTCTAGTTCTAGATACTTGAGGAATCACCACACTGTCTTCCACGATGGTTGAACTAATTTACACTCACACCAACAGTGTAAAAGCATTCTTATTTCTCCACATTCTCTCCACCATCTGTTGAATTCTGATTTTTTAATGATCACCGTTCTAACTGGTGTGAGATGGTATCTCAATGTGGTTTTGATTTGCATTTCTCTAATGACCAGTGATGATGAGCTTTTTTTCATATGTAAGCTGGCTGCATAAATGTCTTCTTTTTGGAAGTGTCTGTTCATATCCTTTGCCCACTTTTTGATTGGGTTGTTTGCTTTTTTCCTGTAAATTTAAGTTCTTTGTAGATTCTGGATATTAGCTCTTTTTCAGATGAGTAGATTGCAAAAGTTTTTTCCCATTCATTTGGTTGCCAGTTCACTCTGATGATAGTTTCTTTTGCTGTGCAGAAGCTCTTTAGTTTAATTAGATCCTATTTGTCTATTTTGGCTTTTGTTGCCATTGCTTTTTGTGTTTTAGTTATGAAGTCCTTACCTATGCCTATGTCCTAAATGGTTTTGCCTAGGTTTTCTTCTAGGGTTATTATGGTGTTAGGTCTTATGTTTAAATCTTTAATTCATCTGGAGTTAATTTTTGTATAAGGTATAAGGAAGGGATCCAGTGTTAGCTTTCTGCATATGGCTAGACAGTTTTCTCAACACCATTTCTTAAATAGGGAATCCTTTTCCCATTGTTTGTTTTTGTCAGGTTTGTTGAAGATCAGATGGTTGTAGATGTGTAGTGTTATTTCTGAGGGCTCTGTTCTGTTCCATTGGTCCATATCTCTGTTTTGGTACCAATAGCATGCTGTTCTGATTACTTTAGCCTTGTAGTATAGTTTGAAGTCAGGTAGTGTGATGCCTCCAGCTTTTTGTTTTTGTTTTTTGCTTTGGATTGTCTTGGCTATTCAGGCTCTTTTTTTGGTTCCATATGAAGTTTAAGGTGTTTTTTTCCAATTCTGTGAAGAAAGTCAATGGTAGCTTGATGGGGATAGCATCGAATCTGTAAGTTACTTTGGGCACTATGGCCATTTTCACGATATTGATTCTTCCTAACCATGAGCATGGAATGTTTTTCCATCTGTTTGTGTCCTCTCTGATTTCCTTGAGCAGTGGTTTGTAGTTCTCCTTGAAGAGGTCCTTTACATCCCTAGTTAGTTGTATTCCTAGGTATTTTATTCTCTTTGTAGCAATTGTGAATGGGAGTTCATTCATGATTTGACTCTGTTTATCTATTACTGGTGTATAACAATGCTTGTGATTTTGCACATTGATTTTGTATCCTGAGACCTTGCTAAGTTGCTTATCAGCTTAAGGAGATTTTGGGCTGAGACAGTGGGGTCTTAAAAATATACAACCATGTTGTCTGCAAATAGAGACAATTTGACTTCCTCTTTTCCTAATCGAATACCCTTTATTTCTTTTTCTTGCCTGATTGCCCTGGCCAGAACTTCCCATACTATGTTGAATAGGGATGGTGAGAGGGGATCCTTGTCTTACGTCAGTTTTCAAAGGGAATGCTTCCAGTTTTTGCCCATTCAGTATGATATTGCCTGTGGGTTTGTCATAAATAACTTATTATTTTGAGATACGTTCCATCAATACCTAGTTTATGGAGAATTTTTAGCATGAAGGGCTGCTGAATTTTGTCAAAGGCCTTCTCTGCATCTGTTGAGATAAACGTGGTTTTTGTCTTTGGTTCTGTTCATGTGATGGATTACATTTATAGATTTGCATATGTGAACCAGCCTTGCCTCAGTGATGAAGCCAACTTAATCATGATGGATAATTTTTTGATGTGCTGTTGGATTTGGTTTGCCAGTAGTTTCTTGAAGATTTTTGCATCAATATTCATCAAGGATATTGGCCTGAAATTTTCTCTTTTCATTGTATCTCTGCCAGGTTTTGGTATCAAGATGATTTTGGTCTCATAAAATGAGTTAGGGAGGATTCTCTCTTTTGATATTGTTTGGAATAGTTTCAGAAGGAATGGTACCAGCTCCTCTTTGTACCTCTGGTAGAATTTGGCTGTGTAACCATGTGATCCTGGCCTTTTTTTGGTTGGTAGGCTCTTAATTGCTGCCTCAACTTCAGACTTTATTATTGGTCTATTCAGGAATTCACCTTCTTCCTGGTTTAGTCTTGGGAGGGTGTGTCTAGGAATTTATCCATTTCTTCTAGATTTACTGTTTTATTTGCATGAGGTATTTGTAGTAATCTCTGATGGTAGTTAGCATTTCTGTGGGATCAGTGGTAATATTTCCTTTACAATTTTTTTATTGCATCTATTCAAATCTTCATTCTCTTCCTTTTTATTAGTCTGGCTAGTGGTCTATCTATTTAGTTGATCTTTTTGAAACACCAGCTACTGGAATTACTGATTTTTTTGAAGGATTTTTTCGTGTCTCTATCTCCTTCAGTTCTGCTTTGATCTTAGTCATTTCTTGCCTTCTTGTAGCTTTTGAATTTGTTTGATCTTGCTCCTCTAGTTCTTTTAATTGTGGCTTTAGGGTATCAATTTTATACCTTTCCTTACTTCACCAGTGGGTATTTAGTGCTATAAATATCCCTCTAGACACTGCTTAATGTGTGTCCCAGAGATTCTGGTACATTGTGTCTTCATTCTCATTGGTTTCAAAGAGCATCTTTATTTCTGCCTTCATTTCATTATTTATCCAGTAGTTACTCAGGAGCAGGTTGTTTAGTTTCCATGTAGTTCTGCGGTTTTGAGTGAGTTTCTTAATCCTGAGTTCTAATGTGATTGCACTGTGGTCTGAGACAATGTTTGTTATGATTTTCATTCTGTTGCATTTGCTGAGGAGTGTTTTTCTTTCAATTATGTGGTCAATTTTAGAATAAGTGTGATGTGGTGCTGAGAAGAATGTATATTCTGTGGATTTGGGGTGGAGAGTTCCATAGATGTCTATTAGGTCCGCTTAGTCCAAATCTGAGTTCAAGTCCTGGATATCCTTTTTAATTTTCTGTCTTGTTGATCTAATATTGACAATGGGGTGTTAAAGTCTCCTACTGTTGTGTGGGAGTCTTAGTCTATTTGTAGATAATTAAGAACTTGCTTTATGAATCTGGGTGCTCCTATATTGGGTGCATATACATTTAGGATAGTTAGCTCTTCTTGTTGCATTGATCCCTCTACCGTTATGTAATGCCCTTCTTTGTCTCTTTTGATCTTTGTTGGTTTAAAGTCTTTTTATCAGAGACTAGGATTGCAATCCCTGCATTCTTTTTTTCTCTTCATTTGCTTAGTAAATCTTCCTCTGTTCCTTTATTTTGAGCCTATGTGTGTCTTTGCATGAGATGGGTTTTCTGAACACAGCACACCCATGGGTCTTGACTCTTTATCCAGTTGCCAATCTGTGTCTTTTGATAGGGGCATTTAGCCCATTTACATTTAAAGTTAATAATTGTTGTGTGTGAATTTGATCCTGCTATTTTGATGCTAGCTGGTTGTTTTGCCCATTAGTTGATGCAGTTTCTTCATAGTGTCGAAGGTCTTTATGATTTGGTATGTTTTTGCAGTGGCTAGTACTGGTTGTTCCTTTCCATGTTTAGTGCTTCCTTCAGGAGCTCTTGAAAGGCAGGCCTGGTGGTGACAAAATCAGCAGGTGCTTGTCTGTAAAGGATTTTATTTCTCCTTTGCTTATGAAGCTTAGTTTGACTGTATATGAAATTCTGGGTTGAAAATTCTTTTCTTTAAGGGTTGAATACTGACCTTCACTCTTTTCTGGTTTGTAGGGTTTCTGCCAAGAGATCCACTGTGAGTCTAATGGGCTTCCCTTTGTGGGTAACCCAGCCTTTCTCTCTGGCTGCCTTTAGCATTTTTTCCTTCATTTCAATCCTGGTGATTCTAATGATTATGTGTCTTGGGGTTGCTCTTCTTGAGGAATATCTCTGTGGTGTTCTCTGAATTTCCTGAATTTGAATGTTGGCCTGCCTTGCTATGTTGGTGAAGTTCTCCTGGATAATATCCTGAAGAGTGTTTTCCAACTTGCTGTCATTCTCCATGTCACTTGAAGGTACACTGTTTAAATGTAGATTTGGTCTTTTCACATAATCTCATATTTCTAGGAGGGTTTGTTTATTTCTTTTCACTTTTTTTTTTTCTCTAGACTTGCCTTCTGGCTTTATTTCATTGAATTATCTTCAGTCTCTGATACTGTTTCATCCACTTGATCCATTCGGTTATTGAAACTTGTGTATGCTTCATGAAGTTCTCCTGCTGTGTTTTTCAGCTCCATCAAGTCATTTATGCTCTTGTCTATGCTGGTTATTCCAGTTATCATTTCATCTTTTCTTTTTTCAAGGTTCTTAGCTTTCTTGCATTGGGCTACAACATGCTCCTTTAGCTCAGAGAGGTTTGTCGTTACCCACCTTATGAAGTCTGCTTCTGTTAATTCCTCAAACTCATTCTCCATCCAGCTTTGTTCCTTTACTGGTGAGGAGTTATGATCCCTTGGAGGAGAAGAGGCGTTCTGGATTTTGGAGATTTCAGCCTTTTTGTGCTGCTTTTTTTCATCTTGGTGGATGTATCTACCTTTGGTCTTTGAAGTTGATGACCTTTGGATGGGTTCTCTTAGTGAAAGTCCTTTTGTTGGTGTTGAAACTATTTCTTTTTGTTAGTTTTCATTCTAACAGTCAGGTCCCTCTGCTGCAGGTCTGCTGGGGTTTGCTGGAGGTCCACTCTAGATACTGCCTGCCTGGGAATCACCAGCAGGGAATGCATAACAGTGAAGATTGCTGCCTGTTCCTTCCTCTGGTAACTTCCTCCTAGAATGGTACCCACCAGATGCTGGCCAGAGCTCTCCTGTATGAGGTGTCTGTCAGCCCCTGCTGGGAGGTGTCTCCCTGTCAGGATACACGGGTCAGGGAGCCACTTGAGGAGTCAGTCTGTCCCTTATCAGAGCTTAAGCACTGTGCTGGGAAATCCGTTGCTCCTTCAGAGCTGCTGGGCTGAGACATTGAAGTCTGCTGAAGCTGAATGTGAAACCACCCCTTTTCCCAGGTCCTGTGTCCCAGGAAGGTGGGGGCTTTATTTATAAGTCCCTGATGGGCTGCTGCCTTTTTTCAGAGATGCCCTGTACAGCAAAAAGGGAGTTCAGTGACATAGTCTGCCTGCAGAGGCCTTGCGGAGCTGCCATGGGCTCCACAGAGTCGCTGTGTAAACTTCCAGGTGACTTTGTTTATACAGGCGAGGTTAAAACCACCTACCCAAGCCTTAGCAGTGGTGGATGCCCCTTGCCCCACAAAGCTTGAATGTCCTAGGTAGAGCTCAGACTGCTGTGCTGGCTGTGAAAATTTCAAGCCAGTGTATCTTAGCTTGTTGGTTTTCATGGCAGTGGTACCCACCAAGCCGGATCACTTGGCTCCCTGGCTTCAGCCCCCTTGTTAAGGGGAATGAGCGATTCTGTCTTGCTGGTGTTCCAGGTGCCACTGGGATATGAGGAAAAAAACTGCAGTGGCTAAAACGGACACCCAGTTTTGTGCTGGAAACCCAGGGTGCTGTTGTTCTAGGCTCTACAGGGAGTCTCCTGGTCTGCAGGTTGTGAAGACCATGGGAAAAGCACAGCATCTGAGCCACAGTGCCAGAGTGTCAGGAAAAGTCCCTAATGGCTTCCCTTGGCTAGGAGAGGGAGTTCTCTAGCCCCTTGCACTTTCTGGTGAGGCGATGTCCCACCCTGCTTCAGCTTGCCCTCCTTGGGCTGCAGCCACTGTCTAACCATTCCCAGTGAGATGAGCCATGCGCCACGGTTGGAAATGGTGAGATTACCCACCTTCTGCGTCGCTCTCTCTGGGAACTATCCACTGGAGCTGTTCCTATTCAGCGATTTTGGTGGAAAAATCCTGAAATTCTGTTTTAAATTATTTGAGAAATCTCTACACTGGTTTTCACAGTGGCTCAAAAAATTTGCATTCTCACCAGCAGAGTGTAAGTATTCCCTTTTCTCTGCAACCTTGCCAGAATCTGTTATTTTATGACTTTTTATTAATAGCCATTCTGACTGGTGTGAGGTGGTATCTCATTGTGATTTGCATTTCTCTGATAATTAGTGATGTTGAGAGTTTCTTCATATGCTTGTTAGCTGCATGTATGTCATTTTTTGAGAAGTATGTCTTATCTCATTTTTTTTTTGCTTATTGAATTAAGTTCCTTAGCAATGCTGGATATTAGACATTTGTTGGATGCATAGTTTGCAAATATTTCCTTCCATTCTGTAAGTTGTCTGTCTGTTGGTAGTTTCTTTTGCTGTCCAGAAGCTCTTTAGTTTTATTAGGTCCCACTTGCCAATTTTTGTTTTTGCTGCAATTGCTTTTGCAGTCTTTGTTATGAAATCTTTTCCAAGGCCTATGTCCAAAATGGTATTTCCCAAGTTTTCTTCTAGTGTTTTTATGGTTTTAGTTTTACATTTAAATCCTTAATCCATCTTCAGTTGATTTTTATTTATGGTAAAAGATAGTGGTCTTGTTTCAATTTTCTGTGTATGGTTATCTAGTTATTACAGCACCATTTATTAAACGGGGAATTATTTCCTTGTTGCTTGTTGTTACCAGCTTTGTTAAAGATGATGTGGTTTTAGGTGCATTGCTTTATTTCTGTGTTTTCTAACCTGTTCCGTTGGTCTATATGTCTGTTTTTGTATGACTAACAGGCTATTTTGTTTAGTGTAGCCTTATAGTTTCAAGGCAGATAGTATAATGCCTGTGACTTCATTCTTTTTGCTTATGATTGCTTTGTCTATTCAGGCTTTGTTCCATATGAATTTCAGAATAATTTTTTCTAATTCTGTGAAAAATGATGTTAGTAGTTTTATAGGAATATCATTGAATCAGTAAATTGCTTTGGCTAGTATGGCCATTTTAACAATATTGATTCTTCCTATCCATGAGCATGGAATGTTTTTCCATTTGTTTGCGTTATCTCTGATTTTCAGCAGTTTTGTGATTCTTATTGTAGGGATCTTTTACCTCCCCAGTTAGCTATATACCTAGGTATTTTATTTTTTTGTGGCTACTGTGAATGGAATTGTGTTCTTGATTTGGCTCTCAGTTTGGATATTGTGCAACCCTAATTGCTGTACTCAGTGTTAAAAGAATTGGGTTCTAGTTAGTAACTCTGCTGCTAACTGAGAGATCTTGAAAAAAAGTGACCTGTGGGGGTCTCTGTTTTTCCACCTAGACAGTATAAAATATATTTTTGTACTGATATCAGTTTGGTATGTTCAAGAAGCAAGTTTTGTTATGTCATTTTATTGTCTTAACTCCTTAGTGGTATCCCTTAGTCTAGAACGAAACATGTTTTTGGCACCTGTCCTTAGTCATCTCTTGCTATGTGTGGCAGTGTCAGCTATGTGGATAATTGATGAATTTCATCAGTGGAGAATATGATAGTTGTAGCAGAGAGCAGCATTGTGTTTCATTGGATTAAGTCAACCTCTGGTTTATGGTTTAGTGTTTACTCATTGACAGACTCTACTGGATTTGTAGTCCTCCAGTAAACATTATTCCAGTAGCCATTTTCTGGCTGTAAAAACTTGAATGAATGATATCAAGTGGTTTATAAAATGGTCTGCCTGTCAAAGGGTATCCTGAAAACCAGATGAAATAATACATGGAAAAATAATGTATGGGGAAATGAAATAATATTATGGAGTATAATACAAATATAAATTACTCTTGTTGGTCTGAATGTCATTAATGCAGTTGACCTGCATTGTTTTTCAATGCTGAGAAAGTATGAAGAGTGACACGTTTTATATGAACGAATTTCCACCAAGTTGTCTATTGTCATTGTCTTGTAAACTCACAACTGGTTTTCTGCATTCTTGTGGATGTGATTTTGGAGCTCTGTTATTAGGACTTTTGCAATATTGGTGGAGTCACACAAAATGACCTAAAGACACCCTCAGAGAATCAGAAGCAGCATGTGAGCTTCAGGCGACTACATTCACACATCCTGGTACATATAAAGGAAAAAGTATGAAGATACAGCACCTACACTAACTGAAACACCCTTTTCATCATGAAACAGCTTTAATTCAATATACGGACGATGAGTAATGTGTAGGATGGCTTATTCATTACTGATTCACATTCATTCATAGAGGACATAACAGAATCAATACCAACTTTAAACAAAAGAATAGTAAAGCATATTGTTATTTTCCATATACATTTTGTCTTCGCCTATGCCTAAGTTCACAGTATACTAGTTACTTGCTTTAATATTTTAATAATTGGTGTTTTCCATACTACTCCACAGCATATCATTGTGAGAAAATAAAACGCTGTTAAAGCCAAGAATCAATGAATTGTTGGGAAACTATTTTTATAAATATGACAGAAAATTAATAGAAATGCCAAGGATCCTTAAGAGCTGTGCTTGTCCATCTGTTGGGTTCTTGATAATATTGAACCTCATCTGTTTAGAATAATTGTTTTTTCTAGTTAAAAGCTTTATACACAGGAAGTTTCAAGTACTTTTTTTGAGTGAAAAATATTCCAGTTGTTTCACTCTCCTTCTTAGATGTCTTTTCAGTATTGCCCTACACAGTTATCTAACATTTCATGCAATGGAGTAAATTTTCCTGGGATTATCTTGGACTTACTCAAATAAGTAATCTGACTGAATTTTATTTGTTTTGTGTGAAACATTCTCTGAGAAGCTCCACTGCTATAGGGGATCCTGTTGAAAGAGAATCATCTCTGAAGGATTCTAGGGGGAAGAATGTGTTAAAAAGAATGACAGTGCTCTTGGTAGCCCAGATGTTATTACTACAACATCCTACAGAGGAGAGTCAGGTAGTGTTTCAGTGTAGCCTTCATCTGCTTATTGATACCAATGTGGAGTGTGAAGTTATGGTTAATCTGATAATATAATTTTCCAAATTAACTGTGTGTTCTTTTTTCTTTAATTAAATGCTGTCTATAGAGTTACCATTCAGGTTGCTGCTGTTAAACTATGAAATCTTTTGATAATTGACAGCATTTTCTGCTGTACAAACACTCCAAATACTCTAGTTTTCTTAGCTTTTAAAAAATTTTTTAAAATTTATTTTACTTTAGGTTCTGGAGTATATGTGCAGGTCATGCAGGGTTGTTGCATAGGTGCATACATAACCAGGTAGTTTGCTGCCTCTATTCCCCCTTCATCTACATCTGGCATTTCTCCCCATGTTATCCCTCCCCACCCCTCCCAACCCCCGCTGTCCCTCCCCTACCCCTCCAACTGCCCCCCAGTGTGTGATGCTTCTCTCCCTGAGTCCATGTGTTCTCATTGTTCAACACCCGCCTATGAGTGAGAACATGCAGTGTTTGGTTTTCTGTTCTTGTGTCAGTTTGTTGAGAATGATGGTTTCCAGATTCATCCAAGTCCCTACAAAGGACACAAACTCATCATTTTTTATGGCTGCATAGTATTCTATGTTGTATATGTGCCACATTTTCTTTATCCAGCCTATCATTGATGGGCATTTGGGTTGGTTCCAGGTCTTTACAATTGTACACAGGGCTGCATTGAATATACGTATGCATGTGTCTTTATAATAGAACGATTTATAGTCCTTTGGGTATATACCCAGTAATGGGATTGCTAGGTCAAATGGAATTTCTATTTCTAGATCCTTGAGAAATCGCCACACTGTCTTCCACAATGGTTGAACTAACTCATACTCCCACCAACAGTGTAAGAGTGTTACTATTTCTCCACATCTTCTCAAGCATCTGTTTTCTCAGGTTTTTTAATGATCACTATTCTAACTGGCATGAGATGATACCTCAATGTGGTTTTGATTTGCATTTCTCTAATGACCAGTGACGATGAACATTTTTTCATATGTTTGTTGTTCTCATATATGTCTTCTTTTGAAAAGTGTCTGTTCATATCCTTTGCCCACTTTTGACGGAGTTTGTTTGTTTGTTTCTTGTATATCTGTTTTAGTTCTTTGTAGATTTTGGATATTAGCCCTCTGTCAGATGGGTGGATTGCAAAAATTTTTTCCCATTCTGTTGGTTGTCAGTTCACTCTAATGGTTGTTTCTTTTGTTGTACAGAAGCTGTGAAGTTTAATTAGATCCTGCTTGTCTATCTTGGCTTTTGTTGCCATTGCTTTTGGGGGTTTAGTCATGAAGTCCTTGCCTATGCCTATGTCCTGAATGATTTTGCCTACGTTTTCTTCTAGAGTTTTTATGGTGTTAGGTTTTATGTTTAAATCTTTAATCCATCTGGAGTTAATTTTAGTGTAAGGTGACAGGAAGGGGTCCAGTTTCTGCTTTCTGCATATTGCTGGCCAGTTTTCCCAACACCATTTATTAAACATGGAGTCCTTTCCCCATTGCTTGTTTTTGTCAGGTTTGTCAAAGATCAGATGGTTGTAGATGTGTGGTGTTCCTTCCAAGGCCTCTGTTCTGTTCCATTGGTCTATGTCTCTGTTTTGGTACCAGTACCATGCTGTTTTGATTACTGTAGCCTTGTAGTATATTTTGAAGTCTGGCAATGTGATGCCTCCGGCTTTGTTTTTATTTTTTGCTTATGATTGACTTGGCCATGTGAGCTCTCTTGTGGTTCCATATGAAGTTTAAAGTGTTTTTTTTCCAGTTTTGTGAAGAAGGTCATTGATAGCTTGATGGGGATAGTGTTGAATCTATAAACTACTTTGGGCAGTATGGCCATTTTCATGGTATTGATTTTTCCTAACCATGAGCATGGGACATTTTTCCATCTTTTTGTGTCCTGTCTTATTTCTTTGAGCAGTGGTTTGTAGTTCTCCTTGAAGAAGTCCTTTACATCCTTTGTTAGTTGTATTCCTAGGTATTTTATTCTCTTTGTAGCAGATTTGGCTCTCTTTAAGTCTGTTATTGGCGTATAGGAATGCTTGCGATTTCTGCACTTTGATTTTGTATCCTGAGACTTTGCTGAAGTTGCTTATCAGTTTCAGGAGATTTTGGGCTGAGACGATGGGCTCTTCTAAATATACAGTCATGTTGTCTGCAAATAGAGACAATTTGACTTCCTCCTTTCCTAATTGAATACCCATTATTTCTTGTTCTTGCCTGATTGCTCTGGCTAGAACTTCCAATACTATATTGAATGGGAGTGGTGAGAGAGGGTGTCCTTGTCTAGTGCTAGATTTCACAGGGAATGCTTCCAGCTTTTGTCCATTCAGTGTGATATTCGCTGTAGGTTTGTCATAAATAGCTTTTATTATTTTTTGATGCATTCTGTGAATACCTAGTTTATTGAGGGTTTTTCGCATGAAGGGCTGTTAAATTTTTTCTAAGGCCTTCTCTGCATCTATTGAGATAATCATGTGGTTTTTGTCTTTGGTTCTGTTTATGTGATGGATTATGTTTACGGACTTGCATATGTTGAACCAGCCTTGTATCCCCAGGATGAAGCCTACTTGATTGTGATGAGTAAGCTTTTTGATGTGCTGTTGCATTCAGTTTGCCAGTATTTTATTGAAGATTTTTGCATCAATGTTCATCATGGATATCGGCCTGAAGTTTTCTTTTTTAGTTGAGTCTCTGCCTGGTTTTGGTATCAGGATGATGTTGGTTTCATAGAATGAGTTAGGGAGGATTCCCTCTTTTTGTATTGTTTGGTATAGTTTTAGAAGGAATGGAACCAGCTCCTCTTTGTACGTCTGGTAGATTTCAGCTACGAACTCATCTGGACCTGGACTTTTTTTGGTTGGTAGGCTATTGATTGCTGTCTCAACTTCAGTCCTTGTTATTGGTCTATTTAGGGTTTTAACTTCTTCCTGATTTAGTCTTGGTAGAGTGCAAGTGTCCAGGAATTTATCCATTTCTTCCAGGTTTACTGGTTTATGTGCGTAGAGCTGTTTGTAGTAATCTCTGACAGTCGTTTGTATTTCTGCAGAATCAGTGGTGATATCCCCTTTATCATTTTTTATTGCATCTATTTGATTCTTCTCTCTTGGCTGTTTTATTAGTCTGACTAGTGGTCTATTTTGCTGATCTTTTCAGAAAACCAGCTCCTAGATTTATTGATTTTTTTTTGAAGGGTTTTTTGTGTCTCTGTCTCCTTCAGTTTGGCTCTGATCTTAGTTATTTCTTGTCTTCTGCTAGCTTTTGAGTGTTTTTGATCTTGCCCCTCTAGTTGTTTCAATTTTACATCTTTCCTTGTTTGTTATATGGGCATTTTTTGCTATAAATTTCCCTCTTGACACTGCTTTAAATGTGTCCCAGAGATTCTGGTAAGTTGTGTCTTCATTCTGATTGGTTTCGAAGAACATCTTTATTTCTGCCTTCATTTCATTGTTTATCCAGTCGACACTCAGAAGCGAGTTGTTCAGTTTCCAAGTAGTTGTGTGGATTTGAGTGAGTTTCTTAATCCTGAGTTCTAATCTGATTGTGCTGTGGTCTGATAGACTATTTTTTATGATTTCCATTGCTTTGCACTTGCTGAGGAGTGATTTGCATCCAATTATGTGGTCAATTTTAGAGTAAGTGTAATGTGGTGCTGAGAAGAATGTAGATTCTGTGGATTTGGGGTGGAGAGTTCTGTATATGTCTATTAAGTCTGCTTGGTCCAGCTCTGCATTCAAGTCCTGGATGTCCTTGTTAATTTTGTCTCGTTGATCTAATACTGACAGTGTAGTGTTGAAGTCTCCCACTGTTATTTTGTGGGAGTCTAAATCTCCTTTTAGGTCATTAAGAACTTGCTTTATGTATCTGGGTGCTCCTGTATTGGGTGCACGTATATTTAGGATCGTTAGCTCTTCTTGTTCAATTGATTCTTTTACCATTATGTAATAATGCACTTCTTTGTCTCTTTTGATCTTTGTTGGTTTGAAGTCTGTTTTATCAGAGACTGGGATTGCAACCCCTGCTTTTTTTTGCTCTCTGTTTGCTTGGTAAATCTTCCATCCCTTTAATTTTGAGTCTCTGTGTGTCTTTGTACGTGAGATGGTTTTCCTGAATACAGCACACTGACGGGTCTTGACTTTATCCAGTTTGCCAGTCTGTGTGTTTATTGGGGCATTTAGGCCATTTACATTTAATGTTAATATTGTTATGTATGAATTTGATCCTGCCATTTTGTTACTGGCTTGTTTTCTTGCCCGTTAGTTGACTCAGTTTCTTCATTGCCTTTTTGGTCTTTGCCATTTGGTGTGCTTTTACAGTGGCTGGTACTTGTTTCTTTCCATTTTTAGTGTTTGTTTCAGGAGCTCTTGTAAGGCAGGTCTGGTGGTGATGGAATCTCTCAGTAATTACTTGTCCTTAAAGGATTTTATTTCTCCTTTACTTATGAAGCTTAGTTTGGCTGGATATGAGATTCTGGGTTGAAAGTTCTTTTCTTTCTTTCTTTCTTTTTTTTTTAATTTACTTTAGGTTTTGGGGTACATATGCAGATCATGCAGGATTGTTGCATAGGTACACACATGGCAATGTGGTTTGCTGCCTCCATCCCCCGTCACCTACATCTGGCATTTCTCCCCAAGTTATCCCTCCCTCACCTCCCCACCCCACCGCTGTCCCTCCCTTGCCCCCCTCAACAGACTCCAGTGTGTGATGCTTCCCTCCCTGTGTCCATGTGTTCTCATTATTCAACACCTGCCTATGAGTGAGAACGTGGTGTTTGATTTTCTGTTCTTGTGTCAGTTTGCTGAGAATTATGGTTTCCAGATTCATCTATGTCCCTATAAAGGACACAAACTCATCATTTTTTATGGCTGCATAGTATTCCATGGTGTATATGTGCCACATTTTCCTTGTCCAGTCTATCATCAATGGGCATTTGGGTTGGTTCCAGGTCTTTGCTATTGTAAACAGTGCCTCTATGAACATACGTGTGCATGTGTCTTTAGAATAGAATGATTTATAATCCTTTGGGTATATACCCAGTAATGGGATTGCCGGGTCAAATGGAATTTCTATTTCTAGGTCCTTGAAGTGCCACACTGTCTGCCACAATGGTTGAACCAATTTACACTCCCACCAACAGTTTAAAAGTGTTCTGATTTCTCCACATCCTCTCCAGCATCTGTTGTCTCCATATTTTTTAATGATCGCCATTCTAACTGGTGTGAGGTGGTATCTCAATGTGATTTTGATTTGCATTT
This sequence comes from Alouatta palliata, assembly GCA_004027835.1. NCBI lineage: Eukaryota > Metazoa > Chordata > Mammalia > Primates > Atelidae > Alouatta > Alouatta palliata. The sequence continues at coordinate 84,987 of PVKV010004421.1, forward strand.
CTCTAATAATCAATGATGAGCATTTTTTCATATGTTTGTTGGCCTCATATGTTTTCTTTTGAAAAGTGTCTGTTCATATCCTTTGCCCACTTTTGGATGGGTTTGAAAGTTCTTTAAGGATGTTAAATATTGGTCCCCACTCTCTTCTGGCTTGTAGGGTTTCTGCCGAGAGATCCGCTGTGAGTCTGATTGGCTTCCCTCTGCGGGTGACCTATCCTTTCTCTCTGGCTGCCTTTAGCATTTTTTCTTTCATTTCAACCCTGGTGAATCTGATGATTATGTGCCTTCAGGTAGCTCTTCTTGAGGAATATTTTTGTGGATTTCTTTGTATTTCTTGGATTTGAATGTTGGCCTGTCTTGCTAGGCTGGGGAAGTTCTCCTGGATAATATTCTGGAGCATGTTTTCCAGCTTAGATTCATTCTCCCGATCACATTCAGGCACACTGATCAAGCATAGATTAGGTCTTTGCACATAATCCCATATTTCTTGGAGGTTTTGTTCATTTCTTTTCATTCTTTTTTCTCGTCTTGACTTCTCTTTTTATTTCATTGAATTGATCTTCCATCTCTGATATCCTTTCTTCTACTTCATTGATTCAACTATTAAAACTTTTGTTTGCTTCATGTAGTTCTCGTGCTGCATTTTTCAACTCCATCAAGTCGTTTGTGTTCTTCTCTAAGCTGGTTTTTCTAGTTAGCATTTTGTCTAACCTTTTTTCAAGGTTTTAGTTTCTTTGCATTGGGTTAGAATGTGTTCCTTTAGCTCAGAAAAGTTTGTTATTACCCACCTTCTGAAGCCTGTTTCTGTCAATTCACTGCACTCTTTCTTGGTCACGTTGTGTTCCCGTGTTGATGAGGAGTTGTGATCCCTTGAAGGAGAAGACGCATTCTGGTCTTTGATGGTTTCATCTTTTTTGTGCTGTTTTTTCCCCATCTTCATGGATTTACCTGGCTCTGATCTCAGGGAGCTGCTTGATGAGTCTGCCTGTTGAGGTGCTACTGGGTTTCCAGGGACTCCTTCAGGTTACTAGGGTAGGCTTCCTTTGTCTTTTTTGTTTACACTGGGAGATTAGGCCCACCTCTTCCACTGACCTGGAGGCACTGCTAGGTGGTCAAGAACACCGTCCTGTTGATAAGTAGGCTTCCTGTGTGTTTTGTTAAAACAGGAAGCCTAGTCCCACCTCTTTAATGGTGGATTGGCCTTTCCTCCACGGAGCTGGATCAGTCAGGGTTCAGCTCAGACTTAGGCACTGAGACACTGGCTGTGTAACCTGGTAGAATTAGTGATTCAGCCCTCTGGGGTTTGTGGGGGAGGGTAGGGACCCGCCTGGCTGCACTGTCTGTCTCCCCGCTTTCAGCTCCCTCTCTCTCCGGGCAGCGGGGGGATGCAATAGCTCAGTCCGCAGGTCTCCTGGCTGGCTTATGGGCTTATGCGTCTGTTTAGATCTGTGCGACAGTCTGGGACACTGTCCTGGATTATTATTAAACTCTGAGTTTGTAATTCCCGGCGCTTGACTGGCAAAGATCCCCTGTTCTGTGTATGGCTGAGGCTTTGGGGGAAGTGCTATATCTGGACCGGGGTGCCAGAGGAGGAGCCTCCAACTCAGTGGTCAGATGCACTTTCTGGGTGAAGCAGCACCCGTCCCTGCCTTGGTCTGCTCTGCCTGGGCATTGCTCACCATCCGACCGGATCCACTGAAATGCACCGGTACCTTGGTTGAAGCTAGGAGATCTCTTGATATGTGCGTCTCTCTCGCTGGATGTTGTTCACCGGAGTTGTGTCTATTTGGCAATCTTGTTCCCTCCTCTCAGAAGCTTTTAAAGAAAGACACTATCTACTTACCTTTGGACCCAATAGGTTTGTAGCTTTTTGATATGGTAAATATTGTAGGATATAATTAAAATAAGTACTTATTTAGTTTGTAGAGTAATATTTTGTATACTCACATGCTTTGTGTATTTTGGACACTTGGAAAAATGATTATCATATTTAAGCTCCACATATCAAGTTACTGAAAAGCTAAGAGTTTTCATCAAAGCAGAATGTAGGTAAGATTTAGAAGTATTTTATTGTATAAAGTTGTAAAGACACAATTAGACAACTCAGGCCAGCAGATGGCACTCTTAACTTTGTCCTCATTTAAAGAGATGTTTGGGCTTGTGGCAACTTCTCTCATAACTAGATCTCAGAAACTGTTGAGAATTGCATTTTCCTATTTTTATTCAAACAGTTTTATAACAAAACAATAAAGTTATTTTTACTTTTATAGAGAAAAGTGGATGAATGGACAAAACCATTTCTATAGATAATCTGTTCAATTATTTGTTAGCACGTGAAATAGTTAAGATCCATATGGATGAAAAATGCTCTTCCTGCCAATGCATTCTATAGTGTATCAGAGTCTTTTCTTCCTTATTTATAAACTCAGAATCTTAATCTGATAAATCCAGCTGGATGAACAATAGAATGAGAACAATGCTCCTCTTGTCCTTTGTTTCTGGGATTTCATAATATCTTGAAATCTTAGGATTTTTGTGCTATAAGGAGCCTTGGAGATCATCTAGTTGAACATGCAAACTTTAAGGTGAGGAAACGAAGGCCCAAAGAAGTGAAATGACTTGTCCAATTTGAAGGTAGAAATACTTGGTTTTAATTAAAAGCAGAAAATGGGACTCACTATCTTCAGAGCAAAGCTGCACAGTAACCTTATGCTTTATAATAGTATTTTGCCCTGTTATTCTCTGACGGCACAGAAGACAAGGAAGCTTTGGCCACTTGACATATTGGTGGAAATTGATACATTTGTCATGCTTCCTCTGCTTTTGCGTTTTTTCTAAATAAAACTTCACAAAGCACCTAAGAATTCAGAAATGCCCCTCAGATCTATCTAAAAAGTCAAATCAGGCAAAAAACATATGGTAGGAAACTTTTTTCATGGTAATTACAAATTTAAAGAGGGATGCATACATCTTTAATCAAATTTAATTTAATAAAAAAGGGGCATACCAAGAGTAGGGTAATCTACATGTTGCAGGCATAAAATTTCCAAACCCTGAATTAGTTAACTAAGTAGTTAGTTCATTTGCAGTGGAGATATTTGTGGAACCAGGGAGGTATTTGTGGAAGCAGGGATTAGTGGGGTAAGGTATCCAGTTGGTCTTCAAGAATATCAGTATACAGAAAGCATCTCATCCCAGTGTGGTGGCTCACGCCTGTAATCCCAGCACTTTAGGAGGCCGAAGCAGGTGGATCACCTGAGGTCAGGAGTTTGAGACCAGCCTGACTAACATGGAGAAAACCTGTCTCTACTAAACATGCAAAATTAGCCAGGTGTGGTGGTGCATGCCTGTAATCCCAGCTACTTGGGAGGCTGAGGCAGGAGAATCGCTTGAAGCTGAGAGTTGGAGGTTGCGGTGAGCTGAGATCATGCCCCTGCACTCCAGCCTGGCGACAGAGCACAACTCTGTCTCAAGAAAAAAAAAAAAGCATCTCAGTTCTTTATTGTTATGAATCAAATTAAATATGGATTATTCCATTTGCCTGGACAGCAGGACATCGAAACTCAAGTGTTTTTTTTTTTTTTTTTTTTTTTTAAGGAGAACTTCCCTACTTTATTCAGAATGAGAAAAGACCCAGGGGGCTTTAGTGAACCAGAAAAATTGGACTAGGGTCTCTGTTCTCTGTCTTTGTTGATAGTTGCTGAGATGTGTGTGGTTTAAGTGTGTGTGGCTCTTTTGGAGGTGTTTCCCCTTTACCATTCACTGCCTCCATTAGGTACTGACCCAGAGCCTTCAAGCTGTGCAGAGTTCTAGACATTCACACAGAAGCTCTGCTGTGAAAGGTCAGTGTGTCTCCTACTCCTAACCTACCACCACTGCTTATGTCCAGCATCCCCAGCTTCCAGTCTCTGGATATCCAGCTCACTTCAGGGTCTAGTGGGGCGAAATCCTCCAGACCCTTTGGGACTGTGTTGCTTAATTTGCTCCAGTGGGTCTGAAACCAAAAATGATTTCTTGTCTCCTGGGGAATTCAGAACACAAAAGGATGTCTGAGAGAAGAAAAAAATCTTTTTTTTTTTTGGACAGTGTGTTTTCAGCAAGAAGGATAGGACAATTTTTAATTTCTCAATAATGTGGCCTATTTCATAAGGCTACACTTTATTCTACTCATACGTTTCTATGATGAGTGGCAATACAGGAGGAGGTGAAAGGAAGATCCAAATTCACAGAAGCTGCTGCTTCTAAGTGTTGATACTAACCAGGTCCCTGAGCTCCCGCTTGGTAGAAAGTAGGTTGGCTGTAAGTGGAACAACTGTTAAAAGTACAAAGACTAGAGTACATGGGGGGAATAAAGAGCAGTGTTGTTTTTCCCGGAGGACCAGGCCTCTTCTGTGCAGCCAAAAATGTTTATTGCTGCTTAATGTTCTATTGCCAAACTTGATTTCTTATCTTCTTGGAAACCTTTAGCTTCCTATAAAATAGAATCCTACTTCCTCCTTAGGGATCCTTGAGAATTCCCTAGGTTCATTTATGCTAAGTGCTTTGTTCTAGTCAATAATAATACTAATTAGGGCTATTAAGGCATCATCTAGATAAGTGAGTGAATGCCTCCTCACCTTTTATTTTTTAGTTGTTTTTGACATATCTCCTAGACTAGGACCTGAGATAAATGTAAACTCCCAGAAAATATCCCAGTGAGCAAAGCTTGTCAGATCTGTAAGGCAGAAGAAAAGTATTATTTCTGATATGCCTGCCCATTTCTCCACATGGTGGTGCAGCAGCTGAAAGTTGGAGTTGTGCTTCCTCTTCTAGCTCAGCCACATGGGTTCATACCTGCTTGTGGGAACTGACTGGGTGCATCTCTTCCCAGCAGCATTTGGGGCCAGCATGGTGTAGTTTGAAATCTGCCATGGTGGAATTATTTACAAACAGGGGCAAAGACTAAAAATAATAGCTGGTGGATAAACCAGCACATTACTACTGAAAAATCACATTTGAACCAGCTTTTTGAATAATTTATTAAAACAGCAACAACAATGTAAGGACCTAAAGGCTTTTGCTTTCAACTTTATATGAAAAGAATAGCTAGAGAGAGAGTTTAGGCGATTCATAGTGGGAAGGCTGTTCATTCCATTTCAGTATATATTAATTACAATTTTAAAATTCCAGCACCACTTTTGTTTAATTAAAATTAATTGCCTGGGTGCCAGTGATAACATATGTTTAGAGCATGCCACAACATGGCTCCCTTAAAAGAAACATACACGAAAATGAGCAGAAAGTCTTTTGAGTTAATGTTTTAAGAAGTAGATGGAGAGGCAATAAAGAATACCATCTGAATGCCATTGCAGGTGATATTTTTAGGAAGTTATTTGTACCTTAATGCTCATTGCTTTCCCCACCCCCCACCACAGCTTTGCCAGAGATAACTCCTGTTAAACCTAAATAACTTTGACAATTACCACAGATTTAAAGGAGTGTTCTGGTAATCCTTAGGGAAGCAACTGGATTAAATGAAATAATAAATAAGCCTCCAGGAAGCTTAGGTATCAAATATTAGTTTGAAAAGCAAAAAACAAAACAAAACACAAAAAAACAAAGGCCAGGTGTGGTGGCTCATGACTGGAATCCCAGCACTTTGGGAGGCTGAGGCGAGCGGATCATTTGAGGTCAGGAGTTTGAGACCAGCCTGGCCAAAATGATGAAACTCCATCTCTACAAAAATACAAAAATCAGGCATGATGCCAGGTGCCTGTAATCCCAGCTACTCTGGAGGCTAGGGCAGAAGAATTGGTTGAACCCAGGAGGTGGAAGTTGCAATGAGCCAAGTTCATGCCATTGCACTCCAGCCTGGGCAACAGAGCGAGACTGCATATCAAAAAAAAAAAAAAAAAAAGTATGGATGATAGGAGTCTTTCTTTAAGATAAGGAGCCCCGAATTATTGCTGATTCTGTTGTCTCTGCAGTTGCTAATGTTCACATTTCAAGGATTGTCAGCTGCACAGCTGTAGAATCACCAAACAATGCCTCCAAATCCCTCAGGAAGTCAGCCATACAGCCTTCTAACTTTAGGAGCATCTCATGTTGACCTCGTTGAATATCTCAGGATCCATCATGAACCGTAGATGAACTAGGGCCCCGATCTTCAACATCAGAGAGAGAGATGTTTTCCTGCATTTGGTTCTCACACACCTCTACAGACATGGCTGAATCCCCTCTTCTGTCCCTCTAGGGAAGAGATGGCCTGGTATGGAGTCTGGCTAGAGTACCAAAAATATATCATAATGTTTATGCTAGCCTTTTAAGACTTCTAGCCTTAAAATGATTATACAGAAGTTATTCCCCAATTTCTTAGATCTTATTTGGAGGGAAATTTTGGATGTTTGAGGGCAAGAGAGGCACATGAATGACTGGATTTGAACCTCTGCATATCAGATCTTAATGTTCATGGAATTAGGCACACATTGCTATAGTCAGTGGAACCCTCAAATCTGATCTTAGTAACCCTACATATACTTAAAAAATGCTCCAGATCTCTGAAACACTATAAAACAAATGCTCTGAATTTCAGACACGTGACCATTTGTAAGTGAAGATATTCAAGTTTGATTATGATATGTCCATGGCTTGAAGTTTATTTATGAGGAGAGTTATTCAATAGACATTTCCTGAGGCTAAACATATATATATGAAACAAATAATTTAACACAGTAAAGAAGCTAGAAATAATAGTGCCTCACACATACTGTCTACTTTTCCTGTGCCAGGAACTGTGATAAGGGATTTTAAGGGATTATTCATTAAGAAAATCTAGGATCACACATCTTAAAAATTTTAGAGCCAGTCTATTAGTACATCTGGACTGAGTCTAAGGGTTTAACCCCCACAATACAGCAGTCACACTATACAAAATACAGTGTAAATTGGTACCAATGGGACATCTGCAGAATGATTTGAGGAGAAAAGACTTCTTGAAGGCACATTTAAAGCCAAATTTTGACGTATGATCCTATGGCTCCAGGCTATAGGTTATATTAACAACTTAAAGTACATAGATTTACAAATTTGAAGATCAGTTAAAATTTTGGAAGGAATAGATGCCACATGTACTAACTTAAATTTATAGCACAAGTGATTTACCTCCAATCCCCATTCCTTCGTCTCTCCAGTCCACCAAAACACCACTGAGAAAATACTCACGAATTGTCATTTCAACTCAAAACCCTTCCCATCATCACCTTCTCAGGATTTGTTTTACAAATTCATATAAGTTGCCTCTTCTTCAACAGAAAACCTTCATGATCTCAGTCCTTATCAGAGGTTCTTATAGACATTGGTTGAATAAAGTCTAATGTTTGTTTCATTTTTTCGTCTTCAGTTGTCTTTCTTGTTTTTACAGCCACATCATTTTCGTTAATCAAACATTCTCATTCCAAACTCCCTCCATCCCTCCCCTTGCAAAGATGAAAAATGCACAAAATTGAGCTGTTAATGAGATTAGTAGGAAGCGTTACTTAAAAGTATTCCTTCCAAGACTTGCAGTGGATACAATTCTAAGACAGGAGATGGGACCCTCTTGAAAGATAGAGTTCAATTTAGACAAAAGGGCTTTCTGATTTTCATTTGTGTTTAAGTGGTATGTGTTGAATAGTTGTTCTGTCAATGGCTGCCTGAGAGAATCTGCCGATGATTTGACTCTGAAAGTGTGAAAAGGAGTGCCTGTAGAAGTAAGTGGTCAGGAGTCAGCTCACTGCTTCTTTAGACTAGACAAATACACTTCTTTTTGGAATCCATTCATGCCTTTCCCAAAGGGACATTGTCACACAATGTTTACACAAGTGCTTCCTATTTGTAACTTTGCCAGAATTGTGTTCTGTGTGATTCTGCTTACACACCCTAGACTTCTTGAATTGCCAACATTCAGACATCGTTAGTGACCTCATTAATGCCATTTTGATAAAGCATTTACATCATTGCTTGTCTTATATCTTGTTCTTGACGCATATTGGGATGTCTGTTTCCCATTTCCCCACATCCTTCATTTACCACATATTTGTTTGATGGGGTGTTTTTCAAGTTGTTACTGTTCTGTACTTTTAATCCTTTTGGGCTTGAACCCAAATATTTGCTGTGCCAGGTCATGAGTGTTGCACCTTGACAAGAAAAATTCTGGTAAAGGCACCGTAATGAGAAAAGTATCGTCTCTCCAGAGGCCTCATGTAGCTCACCTCCCTCCCTCAGTGTTACGCCAGAAGACTCACTTTTCTTCTCTGTACTTCTGTAAAATAAAGACAGCCAGTTAGACTTGGATATCCACAACTGCTGTTTTTTTTTTTTTTTTTTTCTTTTACCAATTATAGCTAATTTCATTTCCACAATGGCTCTCTTCTATGGGATGTGAGCTGCCTGCTCTCTGGAATTGGTTACTTTCCTAATGGAAATAGCTTCTGCCTCAGATCACCTCATGGTCTCCTAGGTCCTGATGCTGACTTTCCTGTCTGTTCAGGTTCCTGAATGACAGCCTTAACCTTAGCCTTTGGGCTATATGCTCCTTAAAACAGGATAAAACACCCAGTTTTATAGATGAGCTACAACCAGGGTTGTACAGCCCTGCTTTGTCCTGGTTGTAGCTCATCTATGGATAATCTATCTCAGGAATTTCTACAGGAATCTCTGGGATTAGTAAAAGGAGCTTTTGTTATTGGTGCTTCCCTCAGCAATTAGCTCTTCCCTTTATTCTGTTTTCTATGATCTCTCTTTGTTAAGTAGCCAGCAAAAACAATGTTAACTTTCTTTGCTGTTGAACATTTGACATGCAGATGTACATTTTGATTGTTTAAAGCCGTAACACTGTGCAGCTGCACCTACGACAGCACCTGCTTCTTGGCTGCCTTCTATCCAACCCCATCTCTAGCTTTTGGGGTACACTCTACTTTAAAGTAGTTTTTGATTCATGGCTGCACTCATATCATCCGGAGAGCTTTGAAAATACAAACTTGCACCCCAGACATACTGAATTGGAGTCTTTGTGGGTAAGGAAACTGGGTGTTCTAAAAAATACTTTCTAGGCAATTCTAAAGTACAGCAGTAATGGAGAATCGTTAACTCTCAGCCTGTCAAGGTACTATGACATTTACTCTACTGGCTGTGATTGGTTTCCTCCTTAAGCAAGGATGCACATTCACACTTAAGGGCAAAGTGAATACATGTGGTCCAAGTTGCTGATGACTCTTGTCTCATGACCATCCTTAGGAAGAAACTGAAGCTTTGGACAAGAAAGCAGAGAGGATGTTCTCTGATGACATCTGTTAGCCATTGAATCAATTAACCTCTAAATTTGTCATATTTCTAGACTTCTTGTTATTTAAGAAAATAAATTTCTGAGCTGAGGAAACTCAGATCAAAGGGATTAAATGACACGTGGAAGAAACTAAAACAAGTCTTATAGTTCAGTGTTCTTTCTGTGCATTCTATGAAGATACTCGTCAAATAAATTGGTGAGATTTCATCTCCTTTGGGTATATACCCATAAGAGGGATTGCTGAGTCATATGGTGATTCTATTTTAACGTCTTTAGGAATCTCCATACTGTTTTTCATAATGGCCATTAACATTCCTACCAATAGCATACTAGGATTCCCTTTTCTTTTTTTTAAAATTTATTTATTTTTTGAGTTTTTTTTTTTAATTGCATTTTAGGTTTTGGGGTACATGTGAAGAACATGCAAGATTGTTGCATAGGTACACACATGGCAGTGTGATTTGCTGCCTTCCTCCCCATCACCTATATCTGGCATTTCTCCCCATGCTATCTCTCCCCAACTCCCCACCCCCCGCTGTCCCTCCCCTTTTCCGCCCTGACAGACCCCAGTGTGTGATGCTTCCCTCTCTGTGTCCATGTGCTCTCATTGTTCAACACCCGCCTATGAATGTGAACATGCGGTGTTTGATTTTCTGTTCTTGTGTCAGTTTGCTGAGAATGATGGTTTCTAGGTTCATCCATGTCCCTACAAAGGACATGAACTCATCTTTTTGATGGCTGCATAATATTCCATGGTGTATATGTGCCACATTTTCCCTGTCCAGTCTATCATCGATGGGCATTTGAGTTAGTTCTAGCTTTTTGCTATTGTGAACTGTGCTGCAATGAACATTCATGTGCACGTATCCTTATAGTAGAACAATTTATAATCATTTGAATATATACCCAGTAATGGGATTGCAGGGTCAAATGGAATTTCTATTTCTAGGTCCTTGAGGAATCGCCACACTGTCTTCCACAATGGTTGAACTAATTTACACTCCCACCAACAGTGTAAAAGTGTTCCTATTTTTCCATATCCTTTCCAGCATCTGTTGTCTCCAGATTTTTTTTTTAAATATATATACTTTTTATTACATTTTAGGTTTGGGGGTACATGTGAAGAACATGCAAGATTGTTATGTAGGTACACACATGGCAGTGTGATTTGCTGCCTTCCTCCCCATCACCTATATCTGGTATTTCTCCCCATGCTATCCCTCCCCAACTCCCCACCCCCCACTGTCCCTCCCCTTTTTCCCCACGACAGACCCCAGTGTGAGATGCTCCCCTCCCTGTATCCATGTGTTCTCATTGTTCAACACCCACCTATGAGTGAGAATATGCGGTGTTTGATTTTCTGTTCTTGTGTCAGTTTGCTGACCATGATGGTTTCCAGGTTCATCCATGTCCCTACAGAGGATGCGAACTCATCGTTTTTGATGGCTGCATAATATTCCATGGTGTATATGTGCCACATTTTCCCTGTCCAGTCTATCATCGATGGGCATTTGGGTTGGTTCCAGGTCTTTGCTATTGTAAACTGTGCTGCAGTAAACATA
>PVKV010004421.1:95949-121732 GCA_004027835.1 Alouatta palliata
AATGATTTATAATCCTTTGGATATATACCCAGTAATGGGATTGCTGGGTCAAATGGAATTTCTATTTCTAGGTCCTTGAGGAATCGCCACACTGTCTTCCACAATGGTTGAACTAATTTACACTCCCACCAACAGTGTAAGAGTGTTCCTATTTCTCCACATCCTCTCCAGCATCTGTTGTCTCCAGATTTTTAATGATTGCCATTATAACTGGCGTGAGGTGGTATCTCAATGTAGTTTTGATTTGCATTTCTCTAATGACCAGTGATGATGAGCATTTTTTCATATGTTTGTTGGCTTCATGTACGTCTTCTTTTGTAAAGTGTCTGTTCATATCCTTTGCCCACTTTTGAATGGGCTTGTTTGTTTTTTTCTTGTAAATCTGTTTTAGTTCTTTCTAGATTCTGGATATCAAACCCTTTGTCAGATGGGTAGAATGCAAAAATTTTTTCCCATTCTGTTGGTTGCCGATTCACTCTAATGACTGTTTCTTTTGCTGTGCAGAAGCTGTGGAGTTTGATTAGGTCCCATTTGTCTATTTTGGCTTTTGTTGCCAATGCTTTTGGTGTTTTGGTCATGAAGTCCTTGCCTATGCCTATATCCTGAATGATTTTGCCTAGATTTTCTTCTAGGGTTTTTATGGTGTTAGGTCTTATGTTTAAGTCTTTAATCCATCTGGAGTTAATTTTAGTGTAAGGTGTCAGGAAGGGGTCCAGTTTCTGCTTTCTGCACATGGCTAGCCAGTTTTCCCAACACCATTTATTAAATAGGGACCCCTTTCCCCATTGCTTGTTTTTGTCAGGTTTGTCAAAGATCAGATGGTTGTAGATGTGTTGTGTTGCCTCCAAGGCCCCTGTTCTGTTCCATTGGTTTATATCTTTTTTTTGTTACCAGAACCATGCTGTTTTGATTACTGTAGCCTTGTAGTATAGTTTGAAGTTCAGTAATGGGATGCCTCCAGCTTTGATCTTTTTGCTTAGAATTGACTTGGCTGTGCAGGCTCTCTTTTAGTTCCATATGAAGTTTAAGGTGGTTTTTGCCCGTTCTCTGAAGAAGGTCATTGGTAGCCTGATGGGGATAGCGTTGAATCTGTAAATTACTTTGCACAGTATGGCCATTTCCACGATGTCGATTCTTCTTAACCATGAACATGGAATGTTTCTCCATCTATTTATGTCCTCTCTTACTTTGTTGAGCAGTGGTTTGTAGTTCTCCTTGAAGAGGTCCTTTACATTCCTTGTTAGTTGTATTTCTAGGTATTTTATTCTCTTTGTAGCAATTGTGAATGGCAGTTGGTTCTTGATTTGGCTCTCTTTAAGTCTGTTATTGGTGTATAGGAATGCTTGTGAGTTTTGCACATTGATTTTGTATCCTGAGACTTTGCTGAAATTGTTTATCAGTTTCAGGACATTTTGGGCTGAGATGATGGGGTCTTCTAGATATACAATCATGTCGTCTGCAAATAGAGACAATTGGACTTCCTCCTTTCCTATTTGAATACCCTTTATTTCTTTTTTTTTTGCCTGATTGCTCTGGCTAGAACTTCCAGTACTATATTGAATGGGAGTGGTGAGAGAGGGCATCCTTGTCTAGTGCCAGATTTCAAAGGGAATGCTTCCAGTTTTTGCCCATTCAGTATAATATAGGCTATTTGTTTGTCATAAATAGCTTTTATTGTTTTGAGATACGTTCTGTCAATACCTAGTTTATTGAGGGTTTTTAGCATAAAAGGCTATTGAGTTTTGTCAAAGGCCTTCTCTGCATCAATTGAGATAATTATGTGGTTTTTGCTTTGGTTCTGTTTATGTGGTGAATTATTTTTATAGACTTGCATATGTTGAACCAACCTTGCATCGCCAGGACAAATCCTACTTGATCATGGTGGGTAAGCTTTTTGATGTGCTGTTGCAATCGGTTTGCCTGTATTTTATTGAAGATTTTTCATCTATGTTCATCATGGATATTGGCCTAAAGTTTTCTTCTCTTGTTGAGTCTCTGCCGGGTGTTGGTATCAGGATGATGTTGGTCTCATAAAATGATTTGGGAAGGATTCCCTCTTTTTGGATTGTTTGGAATAGTTTCAGAAGGAATGGTACCAGCTCCTCTTTGTATTTCTGGTAGAATTGGGCTGTGACCCCATCTGGACCTGGGCTTCTTTTGGGTGGTAGGCTCTTAATTGCTGCCTGAACTTCAGACCTTGTTATTGGTCTATTCGGGGTTTCGACTTCTTCCTGGTTTAGGCTTGGGAGGATGCAAGTGTCCATGAATTTATCCATTTCTTCCAGGTTTACTAGTTTATGTGCATAGGAGTTGTTTGTGATAATACCTGAGTGAAATTTGTATTTCTGTGGAATCTGTGGTGATATCCCCTTCATCATTTTTATTGCATCTATTTGATTATTCTCTCTTTTCTTTTTTATTGATCTGGCTAGTGGTCTGTTTTGTTGATCTTTTCGAAAAACCAGCTCCGTTGGTGTGCTGTATCGAGGAAACCCATCTCATGTGCAAGGACACACATGACTCAAAATAAAGGGATAGAGGAAGATTTACCAAGCAAATGGAGAGCAAAGAAAGCAGCAGTTGCAATCCTGGTCTCTGATAAAGTTGACTTTAAACCAACAAACATCAAAAGAGACAAAGAAGGTCATTACATAATGGTAAAAGGATCAATGCAACAAGAAGAGCTAACGATCCTAAATATATATGCACCTAATACAGGAGCATCCAGATACATAAGGCAAGTTCTTAATGACTTACAAAGAGAGTTAGACTCCCACACAATAATAGCGGGAGACTTTAACACCCCCATTGTTAATATTAGATCAACGAGACAGAAAATTAACAAGGATATTCAGGACTTGAAATCAGACCTGGACCAAGCAAACCTAATAGACATTTACAGAACTCTCGACCCCAAATTCACAGAATATACATTCTTCTCAGCACCACATCGCACCTACTCTAAAATTGACCACAAAATTGGAAGTAAATCACTCCTCAGCAAATGCAAAAAAATGGAAATCATAACAAACAGTCTCTCAGACCACAGTGCAATCAAGTTAGAACTCAGAATTCAGAAACTAACTTAGAACTGCACAGCTTCATGGAAACTGAACAACTGGCTCTTGAATGTTGACTGGATAAACAATGAAATGAAGGCAGAAATAAAGAAGTTCTTTGAAACCAATGAGAATGAAGACACAACATACCAGAATCTCTGGGACACATTTAAAGCAGTCTCTAGAGGAAAGTATATAGCAATAAATGTGCACATGAGAAGCAAGGAGAGATCCAAAATTGACACCCTATCTTGAAAACTGAATGAGCTAGAGGAGCAAGATAAAAAAAACTCAAAACCTAGCAGAAGACAAGAAATAATTAAGATCAGAGCAGAACTGAAAGAGATAGAGACACAAAAAAACCCTTCAAAAAAGTCAATAAATCCAGGAGCTGGTTTTTCGAAAAGATCAACAAAACAGACCACTAGCCAGATCAATAAAAAAGAAAAGAGATAATGATCAAATAGATGCAATAAAAAACGATGAAGAAGATATCACCACAGATTCCACAGAAATACAAATTTCACTCAGATATTATTACAAACAACTCTATGCACATAAACTAGTAAACCTGGAAGAAATGGATAAATTCCTGGACACTTGCATTCTCCCAAGCCTAAACCAGGAAGCCAAAATTGACCAAACAGAAAAAAGGATATCAGAGGTCGAAGATTAACTCAATGAAATAAATTGAGAAGGCAAGATTTGAGAAAAAAGGGTAAAAAGGAATGAACAAAGTCTCCAAGAAATATGGAACTATGTGAAAAGACCTAATCTATGTTTGATAGGTGTACCTTAATGTGATGGAGAGAATGAATCCAAGCTAGAAAATACTCTTCAGGATATTATTCAGGAAAACTTCCCCAACCTAGCAAGACAGGCAATATTCAAGTCCAGAAAATACAGAGAACACCACAAAGATATTCCTCAAGAAGAGCAACCCCAAGGCACATAATCGTCAGATTCACCAGGGTTGAAATGAAGGAGAAAATGCTGAGGGCAGCCAGAGAGAAAGGTCAGGTTACTCACAAAGGGAAGCCCATCAGACTCACAGCAGATCTCTTAGTAGAAACTCTACAAGCCAGAAGAGAGTGGGGGCCTATATTCAACATCCCTAAAGAAAAGAACTTTCAACCCAGAATTTCATATCCAGCCAAACTAAGCTTCATAAGTGAAGGAAAAATAAAATCCTTTGTGAACAGGCAAGTACTCGGAGATTTTACCACAACCAGGCCTGCTTTACAAGAGCTCCTGAAAGAGGCACTAAACATAGAAAGGAACAACCAGTACCAGCCACTCCAAAAACATACCAAATGGTAAAGAGCAGCAACGCAATGAAGAAACTGCATCAACGAATGGGAAAAACATTATGTAGTGTCCTTCTTTTTGATCTTTGTTGGTTTAAAGTCTATTTTATCAGAGATGAAAATTGTAACTCCTGCTTTTTTTTTGCTCTCCATTTGCTTGGTAAATCTTCCTCCTTTCCTTTATTTTGGCTTTTATGTATTCTCACATGTGAGATGGGTTTCCTGGATACAGCACTCTGATGGGTTTTGGCTTTTTATCCCATTTGCCAGTCTGTGTCTTTTGATTGGGGCATTTAGCCCATTTACATTTAGGGTTAATATTGTTATGTGTGAATTTCATCCTGCCATTTTAATGCTAGCTGGCTGTTTTGCCCCTTAGTTGATGCAGTTCTTTTCTTTAAGTCTTTAATCTATTTTGAGTTGATTTTTGTATCTGGTGAGAGACAGGGGCTGGTTTCATTCTTCTGCATAGGGGATACCTAATTTTCTCAGCACTATTTATTGAAGAGACTGTACTTTCCCCAGTCTGTGTTCTTGGCATGTTTGCCTAAAGTGAGTTCCCTGTAGATGTATGGATTTACTTCTGGATTCTCTATTCTATTCCATTGGTCTGTGTGTCTGTTTTCATGCTAACAACATGCTGTTTTGGTAACTATATCTCTGTAGTATAATTTGAAGTTGACCTCATAGAAGCAGATTTGAATGGTGGTTGCCAGAGGGTAGAGGGAGCTGAAAAGTTAGTCAATAGATACAGACTTACTCTTAGATAGGAAGAATAAATTCTAATGTTACATTGCATAGCAGGGTGACTATAGCTAATAACAATGTATTGCAAGAAGTCCTTGCTAGAGCAGTCAGGCAAAAGAAATAAAAGGCATCCAAAGTGAAAAGAAAGAAATCAAATTATCCCTGTTGGCAGATGACGTCATTTTATATTTGGCAAAACCTAAAGACATAATGAAACAGAAATCAAGAAAATAATCCCATTTAATTAGTGTATGCTATAAAAAAAATGGCCCACAGGTATATTATAAGGGGCTTAACCTCACTAACCATCAGTGAAATAAAAATTAAAGCCACTATGAGATATCACCTCACACCTGTTAGGATGGCTATTATCAAAAAGACAAGTGATAACAAAGGTTAGTGAGGATATAAAGAAAAGGGAATCCCAGAAGGATCCAAAATGGCTGATTAGGAGCAGCTCAGAATTGCAGCTCCCAGTGAAAGTGCAGAGGGTGAGTGGACGCCGCATTTCCAGATGGATTTTTATTGCCCACAGACCAGGAGATTTCCAGGTGGAGGAGCCCCATGGGTACCCAGCGCGGGCGGTTTGGCTGGTGCGACTGTTTCGGCCTGCGCCCCGGCGTGGCGGTTCTCCATACAAAATACACGAGTCCAGGCCCCATTTTAGCTGGCGATTGGAACTCCGGGAAGGCACAGTTGCCCATTCATCTGATTTAAAAGGGGACTGAAACAGGGAGCCAGGCCAGGAGATCAACTTTCCTAGATTCCACATATAAATGAGATCATATGGCATTTGTCTTTGTTTGCTTGGTTTATTTCACTTAACATCATGACCTTCAAGTTCATCCATTTGCCACAAATGACAGACTTTCATTCCTTTTTTATAGCTGAATATTGTGTAAATATACCATGTTTTCCTTATCTATTCATCAGTTGATGGACATTCAGGTTGATTCTTGGGTATTATGAATAGTACTGCAGTAAATGTGGGAGTGCAGGTATGTTTTTGACATACTGATTTTAATTCCTTTGGATGTATACCCACCAGTGGAATTGCTGGGTTGTATAGCAGTTCCGTTTTTAATTTTTGAGGGATTTTCACACTGTTTTCCATAATGACTGTCCTATTCTATATTCTTACCCCTGTTGGCCTTTTTTATGTCTTATTTGGAGAAATATGTGTCAAGTCCTTTGCCTACTTTTTAATTGAATTATTTATTTTTATACTATTGAGTTGTGAGAGAGCTGTACAAATTTTGGATATGAACCCCTTATCAACTATATGATTAAAAAATATTTTTTCCCAGTTCATAGGCTGCCTTTTCATTTTGTTGACTGCTTTCTTGCTGTGATTAAACTTTTTGGTTGGATCTAATCCCATGTATTTATTTTTGCTTTCGTAGCTTGAGTTTTTGGTTTGATATCCAAAAAAGCATTGCCAAGGCCCATGTCAAAGATTTTCTCCCTCTATATTCTCTTCTAAGAGTTTTATGGTTTGGGATTTTACATTTAGGTCTTTTATCCATTTTAAGTTGATTTTCATATATGGTATGAGGGCCCAGTTCTTTTGCATGTAAAAATCGAGTTTTCCATTTATCAAAGAGAGATTATCTTTTTCCCATTGTGTTCTCTTGGTGCTCTTGTTGAAAATTAGTTGACTGCATGTGTTTAGACCCATTTCTTGGCTCTCGATTTTTCCCATTGCTCTATGCTTCTGTTTTGTAGCAGTACTATACTGTTTTGATTACTATAGCATTGTGGTGTAATTTTAAATTAAGAAATATGATGGCTCGAAGTTTATTTTTTCTTTCTCAATATTGCTTTGCCTATTCTAGGTTTTTTTGCGGGGGGATTCTATGTAAATTTTAGAATTATTTTTGTCTTTCTATGAAGAATGCTGTTTAAATTTGATAGAGATTACATTAAATCTGTATATTGCTTTGCACAGTATGGACATTGTACCATGTTCTTTTAATCTGTGAACACAGAATATCTTCCATTTATTTGTGTCTTCTTAAATTTCTTTTATCGATATTTTATTGTGTACAAGTCTTTCACTTCCCTGGTTAAATTTATTCCTAAGAATTTTATTTTTTTAAAAATGAGATTGTTTTCTTGATTTCTTTTTCAGCGATGTTGTCATTTGTGTATAGAAATGCTACTGATTGAGCTGAGTCTTGTTTTCACTTAAAAGAAATGCTATTAATTTTTGTATGTTGATTTTGTATTCTGTAACTTTACTAAATTATTAGTTTTAACAGTTTTTTTGTGGAGTCTTTAGGATATTCTACTTGTAGAATCATGTCATCTGGAAATAGATAATTTTACTTCATCCTTTCTGATTTGAATACCTTCCTTTTATTTCATTGTGTACCCATGTTAATTGCAGCATTATTCACAATAGCCAAAATATGAAAAGAACCTAAGTGTTCATTGATGGAGGAACAGATAAAGAAATGGAATATTATTCAATCTTAAAAAAATGAGAATTTAAGGTTGAATAATATTATTCAACCTTAAAAATGAAGTTTAAATTTGAATATTATCCAGCCTTGAAAAATGAGATTCTGCCATTTGCCACAATATGAATGCACCATTTTACTATTTATATGTTTTCCGTAATATAGTATTAACTTCAAATATGCAAAATAGAATTTATTAAAAGTAGAAACAACCAGGCCCAATGGCTCATGCCTATAATCCCAGCACTTTGGGAGGCCAAGGTGGGTGTCTCATGAGGTCAGGAGATTGGGACCATCCTGTTTAAAATGGTGAAACTCCTTCTTTACTAAAAAAATACAAAAAATTAGCCAGGTATGGTGGCATGTACCTGTAATCCCAGCTACTTGGGAGGCTGAGGCAGAATTGCTTGAACAGGGAGGTGTGGAGGTTGCGGTGAGCCGATATTGCAGCACTGCACTCCAGCCTGGGCAACAGAGGGAGACTCCATCTCAAAAAAAAAAAAAAGTAGAAACTAAAAAAAATAAAAAGTAGAAATTGGTGACCATAAAAGAAATGGGAAAGCAGTACATGCTTCCAAAGAAGTCACAATCTCTATGAGGGAGATTAGATAGTTTTTGGAAACCTTGTCAAGCAATCATTATAACAAACTTTTATAGCATGTTAGAGTTTTCAAAGAATTTTGACATCTGTTATATATGTTATCCTCTCAAAAACTCTGAGGTAGGGTATTATTATTATTCATACTTTACAACAGAGGAGATTGAGGTTTAGATAGAATTTACTATTTGCCCAGGATTAACCGATTGTTAACAGAAGTAGGAGTTAATCCCAGTGAGTCAGGCTCAGAATCCAGTCTCCTTTTTGCTATACCTCTATTTGTGAATGGTCTGATTTGGAATTTTATTGTTTACTTTTTACCTGGCTACAGAGTCACAGAATTGAGAAGAGGATAATGTGATATTATCCCCAGGAACAACAGCGACTTGGTATACATGCCAATCTAACCTATATGGGGAGTTGTGGGTTTCTGTTCTTATATCTTGAAGGTAGGTGAAGTTTGTGGAAATTGTTGAGTTCAAGGGAGGGAAGTTTTTGTCTTGGGATATTAGAGTCTAATTCCTTCCCAATCAATTCTTGCTTGGGAAGATTTAATATGGGTTAAATGGCTTAAGTTTACCCATCAATAGGAATTAGGTTCAATTGTGGGAGCAGAAGGCACACGTCTATTTTATTCCTATATATTTTTTATTATCTGATCTTAGGAAATTTTGTTGCATCCTTTGTGGATACAGTAGCCACATGCTAATATACACTGAATGTACAGAAGTTTCTGTCCTGTATTCTGGAGCTCTAGTCTTTCCCCCAATCCATTAAATTCAAGGCAAACAAACTGCCTCCATCTTCCGTCTACAAGCTAAACTGCTTCATGACAAGCTTTCCACAAACTTCCCACAAGATAAAAAGAATAGTCTAGCAATATTTCCCTTGTATTGCTCATAATTCTGGGCAGATAGGAAACCAATTAAATAGCACAGCTGGATAAACATTCCAACTATAATTTATAAAGTTCAGATCATGAACACATTTTCATTGTCTTCTTTCTCCATATGGAATCACGTTGTTTCTTTTGTTTTTTGTAAAAATGTGTTTATATAAGATGGCATGTTCTTTAGCTAGTTAAAGTAAATTTTTGCTGCATTTCAAATGAAATGAATTTTTTGAGGGGAGCCATGTTGAGGAGAAAATTTATTTAGAATAAATAATAATATTTGAAGATAGAAATGATTGAATTTCTGAGTCTAGCTTAGGCTGTGTTGGCACTGAAGCTTCCTTTCCAGCGTTTCTCAGTGGTTACCTAGTGAGATGACCTATTGGGATAAGTGTATAACTTAGTAACCACCTGTCATTCTGCTGAAGATATAATCACTGCAATGAGTACTTGGTTTAAAGCAGAGCCTATTCCAAGTGCTTTACATTAGTTGTGCTGTTTGGTGTTCAAAATGACCTGATAGTGTGCTTATAGTTACACCCCCCCAATTTTGTAGATAAGGAGACAAAGGTATAGAGAGGCTCTTTGTCACCTAGCAAGCTAGTATGTAAACCCAGGAATTGTGACTTCAGATCTATACTTTTAACCTTGATGCTGTATTACCATCCTTCAAAAGAAGGGACCCATTTCATTGGCTTTTAAGTGACCTCTTCTTTCTTGGAACCACTAACCAATCAACTACTAACTGGTTAACAACTAACTGGTCAACCAGCCTTTAAATGACGACAGTTTTCCTTACCTCATTATCAGAAGGCAGACCAGAAAAAATTACTTCCTGGAAGCGATTAGAGAAAGATAAGTAAGTTTTGTAGCTCTATTTAAAACATGTGGACAAAATTGACTGTTGATTTTTTTCCCTTCATTTCTTGATTGTTGAGACACTTTCACTTTGCACGTGCTCAAAAATAGAACCATCTGATGAAAATTCCATATTCCATACTTAAAAAAGTTTCCATTTTAAGTTCAGGGGTACATGTGCAGGATGTGCAGATTTGGTACATAGGTAAACATGCGCCATGGTGGTTTGCAGCACAGCTCATCCCATCACCGGATATTAAGCTCAACATCTATTAGCTATTATTCCTGATCCTCTCCCTCCCCCAACTGGCCCCAGTGTGTGTTGTTCCTCTCCATGTGTCCATGTATTTTCATCAGTTAGCTCCCACTTATAAGTGAGAACATGCAAAATTTTGATTTCTGTTCTCGTGTTAGTTTGCTAAGGATAATGGCCTCTGGCTCCATCCTTGTCCCTGCAAAGGACATCATTTCTTTTTTTTTTTTTTTTTCTACGACTGCATAAAATTCTGTGGAGTATATGCACCACATTTTCTTTATCCCATCTTTCACTGATGGACATTTAGGTTGATTCCATGTCTTTGCTATTGTGAATAGTGCTGCAGTGAACATACACATGCACGTGTCTTTATGGAAGAAGAGTGTATATTTCTTTGGGTATATACCCAGTAATGGGATTGCTGGGTCAAATGGTGTTTCTGCCTCTACATCTTTGAGGAATTGCTACACTGTCTTCCACAATGATTGAACTAATTTATACTCCCACCAACAGTGTATAAAGCATTCATTTTTCTGCATAACCTTACCAGTATCTGCTGTTTTTTGGCTTTTTAATAATGGCCCTTATGACTTTTAATAATAATGAAATGGTATCTCATTGTGGTTTTGATGTGCATTTCTATAATGATCAGTGATGTTGAGCTTTTTTTCATATGCCTCTTGGCTGCATGTTTGTCTTCTTTCGAGAAGTGTCTGTTCATGTCCTTTGCCTGCTTTTTAATGGGGTTATTTTTTCTTGTAAATTTAAGTTGCTTATAGATGCTGGATGTTAGACCTATGTCAGATGGATAGATTGCAAACATTTTTTCCCATTCTGCAGGTTGTCTGTTTACTCTGTTGATAATTTCTTTTGCTTTGCAGAAGCTTTTAAGTTTAATTAGATCCCATTTATTAATTGTTGCTTTTGTTGCAATTGCTTTTGGCGTCTTTGTCATGAAATCTTTGCCTGTACTTATGTCCTGAATGGTATTGCCTAGGTTTCTTCTAGGGTTTTTATAGTTTTGGGTTTTAAATTTAAGTCTTTAATTTATCTTGAGTCGATTTTTGTATATGGTGTAAGGAAGGGATCCAGTTTTTTTTTTTTTCTGCATATGGCTAGCCAGTTCTCCCAGCACCGTTTATTAAATAGGGAATCCTTTCCCCAGTACTTGTTTTTTTGTCAGCTTTGTCAGAGATCAGATAGTTGCAGGGTTTGTGGCCTTATTTTTCTGGGTTCTTTATTCTGTTCCATTGGTTTATGTGTCTGTTCTTGTGCCAGTACCATGATGTTCTGGTTACTGTAGCCCTGTAGTATACTTTGAAGTCAGGTAGAGTGATGCCCCCAGCTATTTGGGCATTTTGTTTGTTTGTTTGTTTCATGTAAATGTTAAAGTAATTTTTTTCTAATTCTGCAAAGAATGTTAATGATAATTTATTGGGAAGAGCACTGAATCTATAAATTGCTTTGGACAGTAATGACCATTTTCATAATATTGATTCTTCCTATCCATGAGCATGGAATGTTTTTCCATTAGTTTGTGTTATCTCTGATTTCTTTGACCAGTGGCTTGTAGTTCTCTCTAAAGAGATTATTCACTTCCCTTTTTAGCCGTGTTCCTAGGTATTTTATTCTTCTTGTGGCCATTGTGAATGGGAGTTCATTCATGATTTGGCTCTTGGCTTGCCTGTTGTTGATGTATAGGAATGCTGGCAATTTTTGTACATTGATTTTGTATCCTAGGACTTTGCTGAAGTTGGTTATCCACTTAAGAAGCTTTTGTATATCCCATACTTTTTACTTTACTGCATTCTTATGAAAATAATTCATTGAGTCTCAAGAATGAATTCATTTTTCCTAGTTCACACTTATAACTAGGAAGTGACAAATTCTCAAATGAATTATTCCAACTGGTTGCTCGCTGTTCGTGGGCTCTGTGTTAGAATGTGACCGTGCTCCTTCATAGAGGGCAGAAAGTGGATCATTAGTAGTGGCTAATGATAAAAGGGGTTTACTTCCTTTGGTTCTTGAAATTTTTTAAAATTTAACTTTTCTAATATCCTATTTTAGATGCTTTAGATATGTAGGATGTACAGAAGGTACGTGGCGTTTAAAAGCTCATGTATTTAGAGGCAGAGCTGGACTCAATTTCTTAGTATAGACCACTTCCAGCTAAATTTATCTTCCTCTCTCATCTTAATTGCACGTTAATCATTGTAGATAACAGTCAAGCAAAAAACTGTGCTTTGAAATGTTCTGTCTCTTTGAGGGCTTATCATTTATATATATGTTTGAAAATGTACCAAATATAAATTCTGCTATGTTCTCAGGAACTGTGGAACTCCTGCTCTGTTGAACTCTTGATCAGTATCTCCAAGGATGATAAAGATTTAAGAAGCTGAGTCACACTAGCAAGATGGGAAAGAGAAAGGTTGGCAAATTGGAATGCTAATTAGCTAATTAGCCCGCTTTGCTTCCTTGTGAAGTATTGCCTCTGTTGAGCTGTTATTACGTTTTTGAAGGAATGTTACAAGAAACAGTCTTATGAAATCTGATGCTCCATTGGCAGTAGAAATGCTGTCAAGTATGTTTCCTACAGCATGGCTCAGTGCTCCATTAGGAAAGTCCCAAGTGAGAAATTTCCGTGTATCTCTAAGAGATAAGAAAAGTTCTGCTTTCTCTGAGGAGTGATTGTATCTTTATTCCTCATTTTAACAACATAAATCAACCATAACTTCCATTTCTCTTTGACTACCTTAGAGAGAAAAATGAATTATATAGACACTTATGATCTGAATATTTGTTTTTTTACCTGCCTGCTTGTGCCTTAAAACTTTTCAAGAATGTATTATTATTGATATTTTATTATTTTGCTATGTGCATTTTTGTTGCATGTTGCTTAAAATTCTTTGTAGGATTTGGTTGGGGTACAAAACACTCTATAAATCTAATTTGCTGCAAGAATAACAACTGGGTGAGGAATGAGTTTTGTTCTTTATTTGAATAAATTTATGAGGCCAGACTTCCTTTATGAAAGGAATTCCTTTCCTCCTCCTGTCAGGGAGAAAAATATTTTTCTTTATTCTTTAAATTTTAGTTATTGGGAACCTGTGAATTAAACTGACAGAATACTGATTAGCAAAATTAACAAATGAATGAAAAGGCAGATTTTCATTTCTATACCTATATGGGAGTTTACAGAATCATGTGACTCAAAAATGAGATTAGATGTAGAGGCTTATATACAGTATTAACAGGAAAAGGAGGAGGGAGAATGGCACTTAGGGGAAAACAAATGATTTTTAGAAAAGGTAAATGAACACTTAGGAGAATAGATGGGAGTTATGATATTTTGTGACCATATCTGTTTAGGCAAATTCTTATCTTTGTGCTGGTTTCTAATTTGTGGTTGTAGAAGTCAATCTTCCCTGGTTGTGAAACTCCTCAGGGAGGGCATTTATGACAGCTGAATACTGTTGGAAGATTTTTCTTTTAGGCAGTTAAGGGAAGTTTGGAGGTGGGGGTGGGAGGGTTGGGGGGGTGGGAAACAAACCCAACTCTTGATAATGGTATATTCTAGGTCCCTTCACTCCTAAGAACACTGCTCTTGGGAAGGTAAGTTCATCTGGGTAGACCATTTGACATTGCAAAATTTGATTGTGGGTTAGAGTGGGTTCCAGGAATACATTTCTCTAAGTTTTAGTTAAATTTCATAGCTCGACACATTCTTCTCTTAGCAATGATGTATTCCCTAATTAAATTTCCAGAGTGCTGGGCTGACATTCTGATTTCTTAAAACTTTGTCTCCATCTGACCATGCAAACTTTCTGGGTTATGGTATTTCCTGGCATCTCATTTCCTGTTTTTTTTCTCCCTCAACTGGTAAATGCGTTCTTTTTTCCTCCTTCAAATGACAAATTTGTGCTTATTTTGTGTCAGTTGATCCTTTTTTGGGGGGATAGAGTCTTGCTCCACCCAGGCTGGAGTGCAGTGATGTGATCTCGACTCACTGCAACCTCCACCTCCGAGGTTCAAGCGATTCTCATGCCTCAGCCTCTCAAGCAGCTGGGACCAAAGGTGTATGCCACCATGGCAAGCTAATTTTTGTATTTTTAGTAGAGGCGGGGTTTCACCATGTTGGCTAGGCTGGCCTCGAACTTCTGACCTCAAGTGATCCACCTACCTTGGCCTCCCACAAGTGGCCGAAGCCACTGTGCCTGGCCAATACTTCTTTTGAATAGGAACTATACTATTTAGCACTTCTTATACCAGATATAGCGACAATTTTTGTTAAAAGTACACATAAAAAAATCCTTTCAAGTTTTTCCACTTTCAGTTTGTCCTAATTTGTTGTTTTTGGTCTAACTAGGCTTGTAGGCTCCTAATTACACTATTCCTGCCAAGATAGAGAGTTAAGTACTAAAATAGAACAAAGTTAATTCAAATGCACAAAATCTTCTCAACCAAAAATACGTATCTTATAAAAGATAATGCATATCTTATAAAAATACATATCTTATAGAAGTATAAAATATATCTTATAAAAGTCCAAAATATATCTTCAATCTATCTAGGTCCTTATGTCTCAACTATTATCCTGTTTTTGTTTTCTTTTTACCAAATATATTCTATTTGTACTATAATAACTTACTAATTTATCACTTTGCTGCCTTACTTGCAAGCAAGTCATTTGTCCAGTAGTATAAACAATGTGCTTTTTTAAAAGGTAAGAGAAATTGTTAAAGGTTAAAACCATTTCATGTTTATCCAGTGCCCTTAGCTCAACACCCTGACTTCTCAACATGACCCACAAGGCCCTGTATGATTTTGTCCCTACATCTTATCTCAGACTGTTACTGCCTCACTAGGGTTTTTACCCACTGTGCAGATAGAGCCAAATAGGGACACAGCAGGTATTGCAGCAAAGGAAGAGTTTAATTGTCACAAGGCAATTGAATGAGAAGGATAGCAGGTATTTCTCAAATGTGTCTCCCTGAGAATCCAGAGGCTAGGGATTTTAAAGGATGGTTTGGCAGGAAGATTAGGGATGGAATCACAGGAGTGTTGAGACTGTCTTCATGTGCTGAGTCAGTTCCTGGGTTGAGGTGGTGGTCTCACAAGACCAGTGGAGTTTGTTCCTTAGTTGGGATTATAAGCCACTGGTCTGGTTGGTGTCAGTTGGTCCACTTGCATGCAGAATCTGAAAAATGTCTCAAAAACCAGTCTTAGGTTTCACAATAGTGTTTGTGATTCTTGTTTACTAAGGAAAAGCAAGGTAGGAAACAATGACAGGCTACTGTTTATGCCTATAATTTTGCAGACAGGTTTGCAAGAGGTGAGATCTCCAATGGTTACAGCTGCTCGGTTCCTTGGCCAATCTGACTTCTGGAATCCATCAAGGGGGTCTGCATGACCCAAGAATCATTGTTCTTTAAGATAAAAACAAGTTTACTAATCTTGCAGGCAGCCTGCCCAGAGGCTAGGATAGGAAGATTATTAGTTATTAGTGACTACCGTTTATTGAAATGACTGTGTGCAAGCAATCATATATGGAAAAAAGGTCAGCGAGAAGGGAAAACATTTTATCAAAATTTAGGCCCTTACCATAATTCCGATCTTGTGGTCTTTTATTAATTTTATGAAGGTGGTTTTAATACATCATTTAGTATCAACTTCCATTGTTTGTCCTTTCCAGGCACAATGACCGCCCTTCTCTTCCTGCAAAGCACCATGCTCATTCTTGCTCAGGGTCTTTGTACAGTGTGTTTCCCTTGTCTTGGCCATCTTTGTCCAGATTTTTTCAGGGCTAGTTCTCATCATTTGAATGTCATCTTCCCAGGAAAGCCCTGTCTGACTACTTCCCTTGAAGTCACCCTCTTCTACCCTACTTACTTGCTCTCATATTTCTCTTCATATCACAGCACCACCTGGAATCCTTTCTTTTGGAAACAAAGCCTCACTCTATCACCCAGGCTGGAATGCAGTGGCACAATCATGGCTCTCTGCAGCCTCAACTTCTCAGGCCCAAGAGATCCTTGCACCTCAGCTTCCTGAGTAGCTGGTATTACAGACTTAGGCCACCATGGCTAGCTAATTAAAACAATTTTTTAATAGATAGGGGGTCTCACTATATTGCTGTGGCTGGTCTCAAACTCTTGGCCTTAAGCAGTCCTCCTGCTTGGACCACCCAAAGTGTGAAATTAGAGGTGTGAGCCATCACGCCTGGCCTGAAATTATTTACTTGTTTATTTTCCTTCCCCTAAACAGAATGTAAACTCAATAAGATAAAGGCATTGTCTGCCTTATTCCCTGCTATGACCATATCTGCTCTAAAATGTACTCAATGACTCTTTGTTAAGTGGATCATGTCAAATAGAAAAAAAATTGTACTGCTTTCTAAATAGTTACAGGGTGATAAATTTTCCAATCAAACAGTAAATTCATAGAATAGATATATAAACTTGGTTTTGAATGTATTTTAAGCAATTATTTTGAATACAGTTTTACTGGAATGCTTGGATAGATATTCATATACAATATTATATTTTAGAAATTTTGGAATAAGCATAAACATAGAAAAGTTGGAAGTACAGTACAGTACTGGACCTATTTTGTTCTTAAATCATTTAGTAGTATGTTGCTCAATACCTTCATGTGTATTTCTTAATAACAAGGACATTCTCCTACATAACCAAATCTGACCACCAAATCAGGAAATTTACAATGATACGTTACTATGGTATATTCCTTAGAATCCACTGAAGCTTCATCAGTTGTCCCAGTCAAGCCACTGATAGCAAAAGGGTCCAGTAGAATCACTTATTGTAATTAGGTCTCATGTCTCTTTATCTTTCTTCATTTTAGAACAGTTCCTTAATCTTACCTTAACTTTCATGACCTTGACACTTTGGAAAATAAAAGGCTGATTATTTTGAAGAATTTTCTTTAATTCATAATTGTGAGGAACATGGCAGATGTGAAGCTAAGTTCTCATTGCATCCCGTCATGTGGTACCCGATTTTGATTTTTCTTGTTGCTGATGGTATTTACCTTGATATTTGATTAAGATGGTATCTGCCAGACATCTTCACTGTAAACGTACTCTTGTCCTTTAGTAATAGTAAGTATTATGTGGGGCAGTCCCTTAAGATTATGTGACACATCTCTTTTCTCATCAATTTTTCTATTTATTCATTTATTTAAATAAGTGTGTTTTCTCTTTTTTTTCAGTGGGTTATACTTTGTTATTGTTTTTACTTGATATGATACACAAATTGCTCCCAATCTAGCCGGGAATTTGCTCACGCTGGCTTTTGTGTCCTTTTGACGTACCTTTACCATTTTTTGTGTGCTTCCTTGATTTTTGGCATAACAAGACATTCAGGCTCTT
Source organism: Alouatta palliata (assembly GCA_004027835.1). Classification (NCBI taxonomy): domain Eukaryota; kingdom Metazoa; phylum Chordata; class Mammalia; order Primates; family Atelidae; genus Alouatta; species Alouatta palliata. Next base: position 113,516 of record PVKV010004421.1, read on the forward strand.
TTTATACTTCACTTGTTTTAATTCTTCCGTGGTCAGCTGTTTCTCTATGAAGATTTAGTTTCTTTTAGTGAAGAATAATAATTAAAGGCCAAGGTCTGAATGTTAGGTGTGTTCATTGATATGGAGGTATCATTGCTTTCAGGTCTTCCAATGGGCAGATAAGGGAATAAACATATACAAAATTTACATATTTATAGCTATACTTATTTCCCTATGTATGCGTGTGTGTGTGTGTGTGTATGTATGTGTATACATATATATGTGTCAAAAAACCATAAGTTCACATAATTCTCCCAGTTCTAATACTCTATAACCATGTCCTAATACGCCCCTTTGCGTGGGTTTACATGGTAATGGCTTTGTCAGCCTAACTGTGCCCCAAGTCTAGTCTGACTCTTGATTACAAATTTAAAAAAATCTTATCCATGATGGATATTGTATCCATTGAAATCTGAGAAAAAGTGTTGGCAGATGGGACATTTTGGGGGAACACATAGAGGAAAAGATTGAGAAATGTATGCTTAATATCGAAATGCATGTATAATGATACATTTCCACAATTATACTCTATTTGTTTACATTCATTAGAATGCACCCTTTCCCCATCTCCCCCACCTGGGTTCAAGTAATCATTGGTTATGCTTTTGCTGCTTTTTAAGCTACAACAAGTTGTTCAATATTTTTAAACCTTGTACTACTTTATTATTATTTACAGGTATTTAATATATCTTATTATATATTTGTGTAATATGTGATAGTTTTACAAAAACAGGATCAACGTATGATGTGGAAATGGACAAAATAAGATGTTTAGCAATTTCACGCATCCTCAATAAAAATCAATGCCAAATCATTTCAAGACTGGTAAGTGCTGAGAAGCTGAGCAGGAAGAAAGCAAGCATTTGAAATGTCAGAAATAAGATATCCACAAAAATGAGAATATGAGCTCTGCCTGATGACTCAGTAACAATTCCAAATACAAACTTAGTGTTTTCAAAAACCCATGTGGGTGAATTGGCCTTCAAAATATTAAAGTCCACTTTAACGTCAGTAAAAAAGAGAAATTATAGTGAAGAGTAATGATGAGAAAAAAAGGAACTGCTTTGAAATTGGAAAAGTACGCCAGAGGTGCTGCAGGCAGGTTTTCCCTGCTAGTGAAGGATAACTCGTAAATGGAAGGAAAAGTGAAAACAAAATACCTCACCTGTTAAATGCCTCTTCTGGATTTCAGCCTCAAGCAATATCCTAGACTGGTCTTTTGAAATGACTAACATCAATAACTAATTTACTGATGTTAATTATTTCAACTTATTAACTTATAAAATAAAAACATTGTATCACTTTCCTTAATGATATACCCTTCGAGGTCCAGATCTAAATGCTCATTCATTTCTTTGACTCCACAACCCTCCAGGAATACCTAAATACCTGAGAAGCGGTTGCTTTTTCCATTCCAGCAAGAAAGAAAGCTAATGAGGAAAATAGTATTTGCCTTGAAGTAAATTTTTCCTTAATTTTCCATCTCATTTAAAAGAAAAAAAGCAAAAAGATTTCTATAAAAGAGGCACATAGGAAAATCTCTTAAGGATGCTGAATGGTTTAATTAAGAGTCACTGTTATTTTCTTGTATTGATTTCAGTTGGGATATAGAGCATTAGTTTTCTATTAGATTTTTTATTATGGTCATATGGCTTTATAAAGTAATACTATTAAACTAATGTTCTACAGCATAAAAGGGAATTGGTTTATTGTGGTTTTTAATGTTTCTAGAAAGATTAATTTTGGTATAACAATTATTTTACTTCTTAATACTACTATGGCTTAAAAAGATACAGAAACTTGATGAGTAGAAATCCATCTTGGTTATAAGCCTAGTTTTATGTTATGGAAAAGAACAGAAAATTTATTTCAAATTCTTTGATTTTTCATGCATTTTTTTGTTGTTCAATTGCTGTTATAAATACCATAAATAACCAATATTCAGAGTTCAGGAATTTTTTTCTCCCTTAAATATGAAGATAGAGCAAAGGTAAGGTTCCTATATTGTCTAGGAGCCCATCACTGCATTGATTTATCTTTGCCACTAGATGTCCCTAAATTGATGCTCCTTCTACCCCAGAGGCATCTTTGAAAAGAAACTAACAAAATCAGAGATGTTTGCTACTCTTCATGTCTTTTTCCTTCTTCTAAGTGAGCACCCTGGGACTTCCCAGATGGGATCCCCTTCTTTCCAGAGGATTAATTCCTGAGGACTGGACAGGAATGGAATTCAGTGAAATGCGAGTAAAATTAGGTTTAGGCATTGACCTAAATATATGCATCTGTTAACTACTCAGCCTAGAAAACGTGAGAAGCTGTATAGTTTAGATTGACAGAGAACGTTAAACATGCTAAAATGAGTAGGGGCTTGAATTTGAATTACATAATCAAAATGGCAGATAATTTAAAGTTACATTTGGTAATAGTTTTATATTTATGTTTTTTGAAATTTTAGGTTTGGTGGTACATGCGAAGGTTGTTACATAGGTGAACTTGTGTCATGGGGGTTTGTTGTACAGCTTATTTCATCACCCCAGTATTAAGCCTAGCACCCAATAGTTAACTTTTCTGCTCTTCTCCCGCCTTCCACCCTCCACCCTTAAGTAGACCCCAGCATCTGTTGTTTTCTTCTTCATGTTCTTGAGTTGTCATCATTTAGCTCCCACTTATAAGTGAGAATATGCCGCACTTGATTTTCTTTTCCTGCATTAGGTTGCTAAGGATGATAGCCTCCAGCTCCATCCATATTCCCTCAAAAGACATGATCTTGTTCTTTTTTATGGCTGTATAGTATTTGTGTTTGGAATATGAGAATGTTTGGTGTTCTGGGAATGAATGAAAATTTCAGTAATAGACTCATACAGATAATATTGATCTTCAAGGAAATTTGTAGTTGTTGAAATCTTTTACACAGCTTTTTATTTAATTACTCTTCACTGTTTTCCATGCTTGACAAAGATTGACTGTGTCAGCTGCCAGAAAAATGTGACAAGATAGCTTTACCCAAGCTAATTTTTTTTTTCATGTTTGATTTTTACCTCTCAGTTTACCTACAAAAGAGGAGATAACTGAATGTTTTGATTTGAAATAACTCTTGTTCAATTTTAGGTTGTATGGAGTCATAATGTTGGATTGGAATAACAATAAAATATTTTTTATACTCTGTTTTTAAATTATTGGACTAATGTTATATATTTTTAGTAATAAAATGCAATGTTAATATAAATAATCCATTTAAAATCTGAATTGATTAAAAACTTTTGAGGCAATATTTATTATAATGGGTCATTTCAAAAATATTAGACCCTGTATTTAAAATACTCTAGGCATTCATTTATCAATTGGCTATATTTTATCTGATTTTGTGGTTAAATAATCTTTTCTCTTAAATTTAGTATTTCATGACATACTTATTATACCTCAACATAGGGGCAATTTAGGGAAATGAAAAATAAATTATGTCAAATAACCAAAATTAATGTAACTTAAAAAATCTACAAATAAAAATAATCTATGTTTCAGAGGTTGCTTTTGTGCAAACTTTATTCTGAGTGTTGAAGAAAAAGACGCAGTGGATACCTAATCTTCTGTTTGCCTTAATACAAGGTGATCTTTGAGAAATGGCAAGCCTGGAGAATGGGAGTGATTGCAGGGGACTCATAAAGATGGTTATCCAGACCGTCTCTTAAACATAGAAAGAAAAGACTGGGCATGGCGGCTCATGCCTGTAATCCCAGCACTTTGGGACGCCAAGTGGGGCGAATCACCTGAGGTTGGGAATTTGAGACCAGTCTGACCAACATGGAGAAACCCCGTCTCTACTAAAAATACAGTATTAGCCGGGTATGGTGGCACATGCCTGTAGTCCCAACTACTCGAGAGGCTGAGGCAGGAGAATCGCTTGAACCTGGGAGGCAGAGGTTGTTGTGAACCAAGATCGTACTTTTGCACTCCAGCCTGGGCAACGAGTGAAACTCTATCTCAAAAAAAAAAAAAAAAAAAAAAAAAAATTCTACAATCTAAAAGCTGAGGAATTTGATACCAGACAAAACTCTTGAAAATATTATTGAATGAAATTTGTAAGCCCTTTCAAGAAGGAGAAAGTGATCATTGGGAATAAGCATGTGGAATAAAAAAGTCCAATTACAAGTGTTGGAGAGGATGTGGAGAAATGAGAATTCTGATATGCCACTGTTAGGAATGTGAGGTGGTACAGCCAGTATGGAAAAGTCTAGCAGTTCCTCTGATGATTAAACATAGTTATCATCTGACTCAGTCAATTTGCTGCTGGTTAGATACCCAAGAGAAGTGAAAATATATGTGAACATAAAAACTTGCACTTCAATGTTTATAGCAGCATTATTCATAATAGCCTAAAGGTAGACACATGTTCATCAATGAACAAATGGACAAACAAAATGTAGTCTAGACATACAGTGTGATATTGTTTAACCATAAAAAGGAATGAAGTGCTAATGCTAATACATGCTACAAGATAAGCGAACCTTGAAAACATCATGCTATGTGAAAGAAGCCAGTGACAAAAGACCACATACTATGTTTTTCCACTCACATAAAGGTTCAGAAGAGGCAAATCCATGTAAACAAAGTAGATTAGTAGTTGCTTAGGGCTGGGGGAGATAAGCCAATGGGGTGGGATAGTTCAAGGGTATGGGGTTTCTTTTTGAGGTGGTGAAATATTCTTAATCGACTATGGTTATTGGTGCACCTACCTGTGAATATGCTAAAAGCCATTGAATTGAGCACTTTATTATTAAAAAAAAATTTTTTTTTTTAGAGATGGGGTCTCACCGTGTTGCCTAGGCTGGAGGGCAGTGGTGTGATCACAGCGCATTCCAGCTTCCAGTCTCCTGGGTTCATGTGATCCTCCTGAGTAGCTGAGACTACAGGTGCATGTCACTGAGCCTGTCTTATTTTATTTTATTTATTTTTGTAGAAACAGGGTCTCGCTTTGCTGCCCAGGCTGGTCTGAAACTTTTGACTTCAAGCTATACCACTGTCTAGGCCTCCCAAAGTGTTGGAATTACAGGCATGGGCCACTGTGCTCAGTGAATCGAACACTTTAAATGGGCGAACTGTATGTTAGGTGAATTATATTTCAATAAAGCTATTTAAAAAAGAAAAGAGAAATACTGTTATTTGCTACAACAGGATGAACCTTGAAAACATGATGCTGACTGGGAGACTGGGAGAAGGCAATCATAAAGGATCCTGTACTGTACGATTCCATTTATATAAAATGTCCAGAATAGGTAAATCTACACAGACAGGACTTGATTAGTGGTTGCCTAAAGCTAATGAAAAGGGGAGGATTAGGCAAGTGACATGTCAGGGGCATGTGGTTATTACCCCCAAAAGGGTAATAAAAATGTTCTAAAATTGCTTTCGGTGATCATTGCACAACTATGAATATACTCAAAGCCATGAATTGTATACTTTAAACAGGTAGATTGTATGGCATGTGAATTGTATCTCAACAAAGCTATTAAAAAAATAATAAGCATGCATTTATTTAGCACATATACCGTAGAACCTGAAGAGGGTTCAGTAGTTCCAGACCTTAAAGCAGATGTGCCATCCTGAGTCATCCTCATCTGTTCTCCCGGAATGTGGATCCTCATCCTCCTGACACATGTGGACGCTGCCTCAATTAGTGGCTGCTCTTACTCCCTTCAGGTCCCCATGTACCCTCTGTCCTTGAGTTGGAGACTTTCCTCTTTGGGATTCTGAAGAGGGAGCAAATCACATCTTCTACTTTTGCCTTTGTTCCCTTTTCTCCATGATTCCAATGAAGAAAATGCCCGTCTCTCACAATTTATAGGCATAATTTTGAACATGATTATTTGATAAAATTTCTTTTATATTTTGAAAAGAATTTAGGGTTCTGTAGGTTGGGAAATAATTTGGATTCTGTAGTAACAATTGACTGAATGATCCAGAAAGTTAGCTGGTTATTGAAAGTCTTCTGATGTTCCTGTTATCTGGTACTACTTTTTTTAAATTAGTGATGTGAATAAGAAAGCTATCCATTGCATGTTGACCATATTTCAGAGGGTGTGAAGTAAGAATGCATTATAAATACATTGACACCAGAACCAGAATCTAAGATAATTTTGCTAGGTTGAAATGTTGGATCTAATAAGAAATTAATAGCACAGGAAAAAGGGTTATATGGCTACTATTTATACATGTGTAAAACCTCATAGCTTTGGTTTATTATAATCTTAATATAAATGAACACCTTATGAGAGAAGAAAAAAGATCAATGAAGTCTTTTTTTTTTTTTTTTTACTTTTTTTTTTTTTTAATACTTAAGTTCTGGGGTATATGTGCAGACATGCAGGTTTGTTACATAGGTATACATGTGCCATGGTGGTTTGCTGTATCTGTCACTCCATCATCTACATTAGGTATTTCTCCTAATGCTATCCCTCCCCTAGCCCCCCAAATGCCTACTATCCCTCTCCTACCTCCCACCCCCTGACAGGCCCCAGTGTGTGATGTTTCCCTCCCTGTGTTCATGTGTTCTCATTGTTCAACACCCACCTGTGAGTGAGAACATGCAGTGTTTGTTTTTCTGTTCTTGTGTCAGTTTGCTGAGAATGATGGTTTCCAGCTTCATCCATGTGCCTGCAAAAAGCATGAACCCATTCTTTTTAATGGCTGCATAGTATTCCATGGTGTGTATATGTCACATTTTCTTTGTCCATTCTATCACTGTTGGGCATTTGGGTTGGTTCCAAGTCTTTGCTATTGTAAATGGTGCCGCAATAAACATATGTATGTATGTGTCTTTATAACAGAATGATTTATAATCCTTTGGGCATATACCCAGGAATGGGATTGCTGGGTCAAATGGTATTTCTGTTTCTAGATCCTTGAGGAATCACCACACTGTCTTCCACAATGGTTGAACTAATTTACACTCCCACCAACAGTGTAAAAACATTCCCATTTCTCTACATGTTCTCCAGCATCTGCTGTCTCTTGATTTTTTAATGATTGCCATTCTAACTGACATGAGACGGTATCTCAAGGTGGTTTTGATTTCTTTTCTCTAATGACCAGTGATGTTGAGCCTTTTTTCATACGTTTGTTGGCTGCATTAATGTCTTCTTTTGAGAAGTGTCTGTTTATATCCTTTGCCTACTTTTGATGGGGTTGTTTTTTTTTTTTCTTGTAAATTTGTTTAAGTTCTTTGTAGATTCTGGATATTAGCCTTTTGTCAGATGGGTAGATTGTGAATTTTTTTCCCCCATTATATTGGTTGCTGGTTCACTCTAATGATGGTTTTTTTTTTTCTTTACAGAAGTTCTTTAGTTTAATTAGATTCCATTTGTGTGTTTTGGCTTCTGTTGCCATTGCTTTTGGTGTTTTAGTCATGGAGTCTTTTTCCATTCCTGTGTCCTCAATGGTATTGCCTAGGTTTTCTCAAAGAACATCTTTATTTCTGTCTTCATTTCATTATTTACCCAGTAGTCATTCAGGAGCAGGTTGTTCAGGTTCCATGTATTTGTGTGGTTTTGAGTGAGTTTCTTAATCCTGAGTTCTAATTTGATTGTACTGTGGTTTGAGAGACTGTTATGATTTCTGTTTTTTTGCATTTGCTGACGAGTGATTTACTTCCAATTTTGTGGTCAATTTTAGAATGAGTGTGATGTGGGGCTGAGAAGAATGTATATTCTGTGGATTTGGGATGGAGAGTTCTGTAGATGTCTATTAGGTCCACTTGGTCAAGATCTGAGTTCAAGTCCTGAATATCCTTGTTAATTTTCTGTTTTGTTCATCTTTCTAATATTGACAGTGGAGTGTTAATATTTCCCACTATTATTGTGTGAGAGTCTAAGTCTCTTTGTAGGTCATTAAGAACTTGCTTTATGAATCTGGGTGCTACTGTATTGGGTTCATATATATTTAGGACAGTTAGTTCTTCTTGTTGCACTGATCCCTTTACCATTATGCAATGCTCTTGTTTGTCTCTTCTGATCTTTATTAGTTTAAAGTCTGTTTTATCAGAGACTAGGATTGCAACCCCTGCTTTTTTTTTTTGCTCTCCATTTGCTTGGTAAATCTTCCTCTATCCCTTTATTTTGAGCCTATGTGTGTCTTTGCACGTGAGATGGGTATCCTGAACACAGCACACTGGTGAATCTTGAC